>JANHFX010011200.1:21586-74698 GCA_027560015.1 Chloroceryle amazona | reverse complement strand
AGAAACCCGCTTCGGGTCGGGCCCCGCCCCTGGACAGGTGGCACCTTCCTCACCACCCCCGATGCTGCTGCCACCACCCCCTCACCCCTCGCTGTGGGCGCTTTAAGGGAGAGCTGCCCCCCCACTTCCGCATGGTGATGTAACATGACGTCACGCCGCCCGGAAGCGCCTAATAGGAGAAGGGTGGGGTATAGGCCTTAAAGGGACCGCGCCTCTTTTAGGGAGAATGTGCGCGAGAGCGCGCGTTAACCCCTTGCTGCGCGCAGGGCCTGAGCGCAGGGATTGGGCACGTCCCCCCAGAGACCCCGAGCCTAATGGAGAACACGGGCTGCCCACCCCCTCGCATGCTATGCTTACAAATGTGCCTATACTATTGACAGGGAATCACTCAAAAAAGCAGTTTTGGGGGCAAATGAGGCCGCGGGCCAGCCTGGAGAGCTGGCACAGGCCTGAGGAGGGGCTGGGCAGGGTCAGTGACAGGGCAGAGGCGCTGGGAGATGGGTGCTGAGGCCATGGTGGGTGCAGGAGGCCAGGCCACAGTGCAGTGCCTCAGAGACCACCTGGGTGAAGGGGATGACAGATGGGTCAGGTGTGGGGAGCGGAGCCTCCTCGGCCTTCACCCCTTACAGCGTGGCTTCCTTGGAGCTGTGAGAGGAGTCAAACCTTTGGCCTCTCCTTCCAGCTGCCCACAGCCCTCGATGTCTGAGAAGCTAAATATGATGGAGGAGGTGAAGTGAGGAAGGAGCCAGGGAACCAGGCCTTCATATGTGGCACCCTGGAACCTCGGCCCGGCGCATTTATGCATAAGAAAGTGCACTTGCTTGAGCAGCTGCTGCCATCCATAGCCTGGAGGGTCTATAGAGTCTTTCACAATAGCTGGAATACCATTCTCACTCGGGCTCTGTAGACAACATGTGGAACACATTTTGGGGTTCCTATGATGGATTTATAGGCTGCAGATGCAAGGATTATGGTGGGATTGAGCAAGTCAGCAGGCATGGTCCAGTCCTCCCTACCCAAAACTACTGAAAGAATTGATATCCCTGGTTGATGCACAGAAATTTAAATTTTACTAGCTGTACTTGTATTCTTTTCTTAGCCTCACTTACACAGTTTAGTCACTTGGTGTGTAGAATTGATAATGAAATGTTCTGAAGCCTGTGACTTCTCTCCTGGCAAAGACAGGCCTTGAAATGGTTCATTAAGCCAGAGCACCCTGATAACAGGGACTCAAGGTGTCAAGAAAAGCACAAAGGAGGACACCAGTGTCAAGATAAGTACCAGTAATAATTTAAACTGATCTTCTTGGAGCCCTCCAGGACCGAAGGATGGATGAGCAAACCCCATGACCTTATATAGGCAAAGGAAGCCCAGAGTTCAGCTAGCGAACAGTGTGAGGGAGACTATGAACGACCTCTGGAGGCGGAAAAGACCCTAACCCTAATTTTATTACTCATGCTCAGACTATGTAAATAAATTCCAGGAACAAATTAGAGTAAGACTGCCCTTTCCAGGAGATTTGGTGAATATGTATGGTTTCTGTGTCTGTTAGATGGTGTGTTTTGCTAATTCGTTGGAGCACTTACAGAGAAGAAGCCCCAGCGCTGCAATAAAGAATGCCTGCTTAATAACAACTCTGTTATTATTGGGTATTTATCCTGGAATCCTTCCTCAGCCGCACCCAGCCTCCCCCCTCAGGGAGGAGTGCTAGAAAGCAAGGGGCTTTGGAAGCTCCAAATTTTGTTTCACTACAGTACTTTTCCCCAGTGATTTTTCACATTTGGCTTCCAGCGGTATAAATGATGGATTTTTCTCTTTGGGAAAGATCCGGCACTTTACAGGACTTGGAAATTATGTTGGCTTTAGAATAGAGCAAAGATGAGAGGATTCGTTACTGGGCAGCCCTAGCAAAATGGTACTTTCATATATGTGAACTATGACTGGAAAGAAACTGCATGGTGAATACAGCCCAGTTGTCAGCACTTTCAAGGGGAATATGAGAGCATAACTGTGCTTATACAGTACCTTCCACTGGAGAACCTCAGAGTGCCCAACCCCTTACGATAGGTACCCCTTCCAATAGGTAACCCCTCAGCATATGGAGAGAGAAGCTGATGAAGGATTGCAGCACCAAGAGAGAAGCCAAGGTACTGAGCCTAGCAAGGGGATGTTACCTACCCGAGTCCCATCCACATGTACAGCACTGTACAGACTGCTGCGGTTGGCTAATGTGATTCACCAAAGTGCTCCCTTCTCTTTTCCCACATGCAGGAAAGCATCCAATCCTTCATTCTGCGTGTGGCTGTGCTCTAAGGGCATGTCCCTGGCACATGTCCTGCTGCACTTAGGGTCAGCTATGGTGAGAGAGACATCGAAAGAGTTGCCTCTCCTGTTCTGGTCTTGGTTTGTACCAGCCACACAAGTGAGGTTCAATTACTGGAGGTGGTGAAGCTTCCCTGGATTCGTTTTTGGCAGCACCTGACCTTTTGGTTTTGGATGCTCAGAAATATTCTGCAGGCCCCCTGTTTCCAAAAGTACTGATTAACCACTGGAAAAAATCAAGCCCTTGCAGGTGCTTGCTTTGAGCATCCTAAAGAAGGGAGGCATTTAAAATCTCTATTTTCATCTGAAAATGTTGTTGGGTGCTTGGATGGTGTTTCCATTAATCCACAGTTAAGGCATGCATGAACTGGTGTTGCAGCTGCCTCTACTGGCTCCTATCGTAAGGGAAGATATCATTGAACTCTTTCTACAAGTAATGAATTTTCAAAGAAATTTAGTGATCCAAGGCTGAAGAGAGACAGAACATCAAAAAATTAATTTAGCTGCAACAGTCACAACCACTCTCTGCACCTGCCTTGATATTCCCCTGGCATGACTGTTCTGGGCTGTTCAGCGTAAGGGAACACAGGACACTGTGGAGTGCAGAGGCAGGACTGAACATCACCTGCTACCCCCTCAGAGCCTCAAGGCTGAACCTTACTATCAGTTTACACCTGATGTCAGCAAAGCCTGAGTGTGCTGCTTCGTGTCATGTGGATTATAACAGGCTGTTGATTCAAGAAGTTGCATTTCTTAACCTCTGTGCTGAGAGGTCAGCAAGAGTAACATGGTTATACTTCGCAAGTTCTCCAAAGTAATGCCTCTTGGAGAAACCCTGATCTGTCCACAGCCTCTTCAGCATACCCAACACTATCATCACTTGCAAGAGGCATTTCCAATTGGAATGTTCTCCTCCAAGATATCTCCAGGCATAACTGATTGATCCATCCAGAGATCATTTCTAGTTGGTCCAGTATCTTTGGTCAAATACACAGGCAAAGAAAACCTCAGAATTTTCTCCATTGTTACCATTATTTGGGTCTGGGTGTTCTTACATTAAAGACCCATTTGTTCCATCATAAATTTAAAAGGTTGAACTGATGCCTCTAGGAAGGATTGTTTCAGACTTTTGTGTAATGCTAAATTTTCTGCTGTAGTCTTTTTCTAAAAGAAACATCTAGGTAGGAGACAGTTTCTCCATTTTTCTAGATGATTCCTTGCCTGGGCTTGTTTTTCCAGCTTTGCAATAAAAGAGCATGTCAGGCAGAAAGAAGCCTCACGGAGCTTTTGAGATAGCTGTATTCAGCTTAATGATAGGAAATTAAAAAGGAGGGTTTCTTTTCCTGCCAAAATGGAACTTGGGCAAAAAAGCTTCCTGTAAATAATTTGGAGTTAAAATAACTTTGGTTTGGGGCCTGCGGATGCAGAAATGTGATAAACACTGATATTAAAATGTCACAGAGTTTGTGCCAGTTGGGTTGCAGAGAAAATACTGACCTTCTATGTGGAATGAATAGATGCTTAACCACCAGTTTTATTTGAGCAAAAGGATGACAGTTATTTGAAAGCTCTGAACTGTCTCATAAGGGGTGAGGACTATATTTAAACAGATGTTCTCAGAGGAGAAAGAGGCTATTCATTAAACTATCAATAATGCAAGGCCAAAGATACTTGGCGACCTCCTCTAATTATGTGAAATATTGAGTGTGACAACACTCAGCCTACTGTAGCATTTTATAATTCTGTCAAAGGAGGAGATGGATGAACCTGCTCCGTACAGTCTAGATCACTAATTAAATAACCATTTATAAGTTGGATGGAGCAGGAATAGCTGTAGGAGAACAAATCAAGGAGCACCTTCCCACGTGTAGCTTATATTCATGTCTAGAATAATTTTTAAAAATGATCCTACAGCGTTGCCTGAAACTACACACCAACATTGACATACTTGACTAGTATCAGTGACTGTAAATTGCTTTTTCCTCTGTGGAACGATCTGTGCAGACTCTAACGGGAACCTAGGGAGCATTTTTCTGTGTTAAGACAGTGTGTGTCCACATCACAAGTTACATTTCTATATGAATGCACCCAAAGACAATCAAGGCACATCCCATTGCACAGCAAGAAGGTGTCTTTGAGGGTCTGGGGGATACCAGCTTTTAAGGTAGGACTCATATCATGTGGTTCAGAAAAGAAAGAGCTTGAGGTTTACTAACACATATAAAAGGAGAATGCAGAGGAAGAGAGGAACACCAAGCTTCCAGTAAGAGGAAATCCAGCCCAAAGTCAGCTTGAAGACCCTCTGATGCTAAATCATAATGCGACAGAAATGGTCTTTCTTCCGTTTGATAATAAGACTGCTTTGAAACATATGATATTAACAGATGTTTCTTAAACAACTTAAAGAAAATGCTTTGGGTGTCACATTGACTCACTGATAGTATGTTTTTGAAGGTCTTTCTGCCTGATGTCTGACCCATCCTGTCCTTAGAAAGCCACAGCCTGTAATACAATTGTGGTTGCTTGAGCTGGTTTCTCCAAATGAGAGACTGTACAGAGCTGTGGGTTCAGATACCCAAAGGAATTGCTTTTTCCTTCTTATCCCAAGGTTGTGGGAAAGAAGAGAACTGCTCTGAAGCTGCTAAAAGCTGTAGTGCTGCCCCTGTTAAAGTGGGAGTGATGAAGTCCGTTCATGATGTGAAGCTTCTAGCATCGCTGTTGGACACAGACAGGCGATGGATCTGCATGTGTCACACAGCCATTGCACACCATCATGCAAACACTGTTGGATCAGTGGCTTTTCCATTTCAGATTTCTCTCTGCTGTTGTTGTACCAGGGAGCTCAAACTCACAGTGATACTGGGATTACAGGAGCAAGTCCTCAGTCATCTGTGAAAATGCACTGTACTCCCTCAGCACGAGAAGAGTGACCAAACCAGTATGCTATTAGCCTTCAGGCCTTCATGGTACTTCCATCATCTTTTATGAGTAGTGACCAAGAAAGCCACGTGGATCAAAATAAGATTTTCTAGGGAGTTTCTTTACTGTTATGATGGAAATATTTAGGTACAATTAAAAGGAAGAGGGAAGTGTCTCAAAAAGAAGAATGCAAAATGTCTTGTGAACTCTTTGGAGCCATTTATTTAAGCTTTTGAGAAGGTATTTTCCACTTCTGTGGTTTCACTATATAAGTGGGAGCAGAATGAGAAAATATTTATTTATACTGTATATATTAGGACCCCTTTGCACTCCCTCAGTTACTGCAGCAAGCAGATCATGATAGTCCCACTGACCAACATACAGCTATTCTTTTTTATTGTGCACTAAGAATCCTGAAGTGCTTTGCAGCCTTTCAGGCAAATGAACCTCAGTATGACATGGAACAAGACTGGTAGATACAGTCAACACATATGAAGAATAATCTCATTTTAAGAAGACCATGTGATAGCCTCCCAGAAAAGCTGAGTGGAGGATTTGAGGTGCAGACTCTGTCCCCTGAGTTGTAGCACCTCCAGCAATATGTCCCTGCCCCTGTCTAAGCTTGGTGGCATTCCTCATGCAGCCACCCATACTCTGTGTTTCAGAAGGTTTCATGCAACCATTAAAAGGCCTCTTAAATGAATCATTGTCACTTTTCCTCTTTGCACAAGTCGTAACAATAAAATTTATATCAAATACTGAAAAAGCAGTGGCAGTGAATATGCCACAGTAAACTATAACACGAAGTTTTCTTGACTTCCTTTTAAGAGCGGCATGAAGAGCAATCCCTTCAAAAGGGACAGTAGGTGAAAGACCAACCTTTTTGTTCCCCCAATAAATTCCCCCATAAAAAAAAAAAAGAGTCAGTTATTGATACATCAGTAAAATGTAGTCAGGATGAGACTGCGATCTGTGGATATTCAGGACCCTGCTCTGGTTCAACACCTTCAACAGCCTCCAGCACAGGCTTGCTGAGCTCCGCATGTCCAGTTCTGCTTCAGGTTATGTAACGTGAATTCTAGGAAAAGGGTTTGTCTGTTTGGCTTTTAATCTAAACACAAAACTGGTACTCGGTAGTTTCAAGTGGATGGGTTATATTTATAGGGATAGCAGAAGGGGACTGTGTTGCCAGCAGCAGTCTGAGCTGGGTAACTGGCACAACCTCCTCACAGAAAATACTTGGTGGCATTTGCCACTGCATTCCTATGTGGTGGCATTTGCCACTGAATTCCTACGTGGTGGCAAAAGAAGCACAGGCACAGAGAGAGCGCCACAGCTTCCTGCTCAGTTAGGTAAAAAATGTTCTAAATGTATCTTGAAATGATGTTATTTATTTAATCTAAGCCCAAATTATTTCCAAAATTATATCTATATATATTTTTTTTTCTTTTAGTATATAACTGATTATTTAAGCTCACAGAGCTATGAGACATATAATGTACTTTCCATTTTCAGGTAAGAGTAAAAAACGAGCTTCTTAAAGCTCTGAACTTCCTCGCCCTTCAGCAGAAGCAGCCGACTTCATTATCCGCACAAATCATTATCTTTACTTTCCCCGCGCTAAGAAGCCGGCGGCATTTCTGCCGGTTTTTGAAGGACAGCAGGAGGACCACTGGCGAGGCTGCAGGAGGGGCTGGGAACCGCCGAGAGCATCCCCCGATCCCATCGAGCCCCTGGCCGGGCGGGGAGCGGGGCTGCCTTTGGGTGCAGCCCCCAGCAGATGGCAATGCAGGAAAACCTGTAGCCCGGCCAGCGAGGCGAGAGCTGGGGCCGAGCTACATTGTTCTCGGGAAAATAGCAGCGCCTTAGAAATCCTGCCCGGTGCTTTTAACGCGTCCTGCCAGGGAGCACCCCGTTTGCACAGTCAGTAAGTTCTTTGCTTGCAGTTCCTTTTTGAACTTACAGGCTGGTAGCACTGCCCTGTGTCAATGGGTTTGGCATCCCAGATCCAAAGCCTTAGGGGTGACGTGTGAAGATCATAGAATTGTAGAATCGTTTAGGTTGGAAAAGACACTTAAGATCATCGAGTCCAACCATTAACCCAGCACTGCCAAGTCCAGCACTAAACCCTGTCACTAAGTGCCACCTGCATGTCTTTTAAATACCTCCAGGCATGGGGACTCCGCCACTGCCCCGGGCAGCCTGTTCCAGGCTTTGACAACTCTTTGGGGAAGAAATTTTTCCTAATGTCCATTCTAGACCTTCCCCGGTGCAACTTTCTCTCGTCCTGTCACTTCTTATCTGGGAGAAGAGACTGATCCCCACCTTGCTACAACCACTTTTCAGGGAGTTGTAGAAAGCAGTAAGGTCTCCCCTGGGCCTCCTTTTCTCCAGGCTAAACAACCCCAGGTCCCGCAGACACTTCTCACCCGACTTGTGCTCTAGACCCTTTCCCAGCTTTGTTGTTCTTCTTTGGACATGCTCCAGCCCCTCAATGTCCTTCTTGGAGTGAGGGCCCGAAACTGAACCCAGTGTTTGAGGTGAGGCCTCACCAGTGTCCAGTCCAGGGGAATGATCCCTGTCCTAATCCTGCTGGCCACACCAGTGCTGATACGAGACAATAACCAGGAGCTTTCAGCAATCAAATGTGGAAATTACTTTTTTTTTGCATATATACATACACATGGAGATATATATATGCATATGCCACATAAATATAAATGTGGCACATTATGTTTATGTATATACATACATGTGCACACACACACACATATATAAAATGTCACTTAAGAACTCTGCTCACAACACATTCTCACATATTCTCTTCTTGCATCTTCTGTCAATGTGCAAGGCCACACTGTTTCCAGGATAGGAATAAGTCTTTAAACAGATTAATTTTAAGACAGACTTCATGACAATTAAACCGAGAACATTTCTCTCTGAGGAAGTGCAGAAGGTGGAGGTATGTTCCAAACAGAACCACTCACTGCTTTCTCTGTGCTTGTAGAGGAAAATGAATGTAGTAAAACTTTCAGAAAATCATAGAAGCATTAAAAGTTTCTAGTGACACACCTTCCCTTTTGTCTGAACACACACCCACCAAAAAGCCCTAAAACAAACACAACCACCCCCCAAAATCATAGAATGCCTTGGGTTGGAGGGACCTTTAAAGATCATCTAATCCAGTTCCCCCTGCAGTGAGCAGGGACATCTGCAACTAGACCAGGTTGCTCCTGAATATTGGAATGTTTCCAGGGATGGGGCATCTACCACCTTTCTGAGCAACCCTTGGTGTAAAAGATTCCTTCCTTACATCTAGTCCAAATCTATCCTCTTTCAGTTTAAAACCATCACCCCTTAGTCCTGTAGCAGCAGGTCTTGCTAAAAAGTCTGTCCCGTTCCTTCTTGTAGGGCCCCTTTAAGTATTGAAAGGCTGAAATAAGGTGACCCTGGAGACTTTTCTCCTCCAGGCTGAACATTTCCAAAATCAAAACAAAAACCAACCCCCCAACCCCCCAATTCTTAATCCAATTAAAAAAAAAAAAGCATGGAAGATATTTGAATTTAAGAAATTAATTAAAAAAGCTTGATTGCAGCAAAAAGCTGGTGAAAAACCTTCTTTTCCCCCTGTATTAAAACTGAAATAACTGCACCTGGCAGAGATGTCCTTTCTTGAAAGACTAACAAAGTGAAATCACAATGGAGTTGCCAAAATGCTGCCATGGGCACCATAACCATAGGTTGGTTAAAGTGGCTCCAAAGTGAATAATGGAAATGCTGAGAAGTCCACTTACATGTGTATAAACACAGCGTAAACAAACAAGGAATCCAAATTATCTCCAAACAGTGTGATTTCTCCCATCTCCGTATGCTTATATTATTGCTTAGACTATGTTTTAAACAGTGCAATAAAATCCTGTTTGGAGTCCTTAGGAAAACAAATTAATACATTGCAAAAATACACTGTATTGTGTCCCAAAAAGTATCAACTGGCCTCGAACTGCACAGGAATACATAAACATCGAGCCACATTCTGGATTTACTGCTTAGAAAAGCTGCAGTTCTTACTATTTCAGAAGCACCAGCTGATTGCAAATGTGTCTGTGTTATATTGAATCCAACTGTGGCAACAGCAGGGTTGAAGAGTTTCAGAGCAATCACGAACAGCTGTAAGTAGTGGACATTGAGCTCTGTAAAACAGATAACAGCACGGCCAATACTGAAATAATACACATTTGTCAAAGTTCTTGAAAAAACCCCAGGGACATACAGGAAGGGTGCAAGAACAAACTGCAGAAAAGAAATAGTTGCAATAGCACCTCTAAGTAAAGAGTTAAATCAGATTTGATTGCTGAGAGGTAGATTGTTCATAAAATAAAAGGATCTTCAGGGAAAAATACCACATATTAAAGATGTTGAGTGTAGCAGTGAAAAACACAAGAAACAAAAGATGAATTCAGACTGGAAGCCAGGCACATATTTTACCAGTGAGGAAACAGATTCTCTGTCTCATGATGATGTTTTTCTGACAGATGTGTTCTAACCAAACAACTCTGGATTGTAAATAGTTTTGAGACTCGACATCTAAAATCAGTATACTGGAGATATATTGCTCCTGGCTCTTTTGGAAGTCATTAAGTTACAGAGAAGACTTTTTACACAAAACAGAAGTGGCAGAACATGAAAAATCTGGTGACTCGGTAGAACAGTAAATGATAAAGCAGGAGCCCTGGCTACCCCTGCTATGAAGTTGTCAGTGGATCCTGGAGGGAGGACAGGATAGAGGGAGTGTTTTGCAAAGGGATTTAAGAACAAAGATATTATGGCACTTTGAAGAGTCCTTGAGTTAAAAGCAATCACTGTTAAATTTCTGAGAATGTTCCCAATTTCAAGACTCAATAACTTAAGGACAACTAAGGGTCACAGGAAGGTTCCTCTAATGGTGGAAACCATAAGAGCACCCCCTCTAACTGCCCACAGAGGCAGTTGTGAGGTTGAATTTCTATCATTGGGATTTTAACAGAATTGATCCATATTAATATATTTAATAGGACTTGCACAGTGGTTTAGAATGTTCAGGAAACTGTTGCTCTACAAAGCTTTACATTTTAGCTTAGACAACTTAGTGTCATTTGAGTGTGAGACTTTCTGGAGAAGCCCAAAGCTCTGTTTTCCTGCTTTCAGTGTGCGACCAGGCCATAATCTTTATTCTAGCTGCTAGAATAATTGTGGTGTTTTTATTTTTCTTATGGGGTGAAATAATTAAAACAATGATGCATTTTAAACTTCTCAGAACCTAGATGGAGGTATTATTTTTGTAATAATTTTTAAATAGACACTTAAATGTTTGGTGCTTGGTTCATTGGCCCAAAGGTTCTTGGCTTCTTCAGCCAACAAAAATGGTACCAGTCTTCTGATTTCTTTTTATGCTGTTCCTGGAAATATGAGGTGTGGAGAGAAAGAATTAAGACAAATAACCTTATTGAGATCAAAATTTAATCCAGCATCTCACATCCTCAAACAGAGAGATCTCAGGTGATGTTATTTATAGTATCCTGATGCAAAGAATCCAATCCTTATCCTTTGCTAATTGATTTAAAATGTGGCAACTGCTAAATTTACTTCATTGAGGAATTTTAAATGTTACCTCCTCAGAAGAGGGCTCCAAACATAGAGATAGGGAATATGTTTTAGCTAAGGGCAGGATAATATCTCAACAGGGCAGGTGACATTCTTCCCAGTGATTATAAACATTTAGACATGATGGGTGTTACATCAAAGGAGGTCTGTTATTCACTGAAGGAGCAAAACACAGCACTTCAGCTGTAGCTACTGTGCTTTTTTCTATCCCTTGTAGTTAAAGTGAATAATTATCTCTTCTATAAAAACAGAACCCTTTTTATTCACTGTTTTTGGAAGTGGGATAATGCATCACTGAAGCTAGAGAGCTGGCAAGGGATATGACAGTGAAATTCAAAGTAAACATACCACAAAGGCTGGATCATCAGAGCGTATGTATAGCTGAGATCAACAGTTACAAAAGTGCTCCTGGAGCAAACAAATAATCAACCGATTTGCATCAGCAACATCAATTCCCATCTATTCTTCACTGTCTGACCATCTAATGAGATGAGATCACATACTTTATAGTATTCATCCTATTCCGGGGCTGTTGCTCCTGGAGCAGGCTGTCTCTTGGTTTCCACACATGCAGGTTAGCAGCATAGCTGCTCTAGACACTGGAGGATGGTCAGGTTGCAAATGCTTTGAGGGCAAGATCTATTTACACACTCCAGACTTTGAGCCTCTTCTGCTCAAGCCTCAGGCTGACTCCAGAAAAGAGTTGGGAAGTAGGTTGTAATACTCCTAAAACAGGAATATTACACTAGACTAAGTTGATCAGAGCTGCGCATTACCCTACCCTCCATAACATATATCCTCATACTGCTCAGGTGTCTCTCTGCAGCTGGCAGGGAGACAGCAAAAGCCAGTGCTGCTGCTTCCCTCACCCCAGCACTGCCTACAGAGACGCTCTCCTGGTGAACCTCACTGCTTGGCCTGAATTCTTCCCAACTTCCTATGGTGGAAGTCAGCTCTGTAACCTGATGTTCCTTATGGCTGCAAGTAGGATCAAGTAATTTCTGTTGGTCTTGAGACCCTGTGTAGGACAACAAGGTGGTGAACCGAGTGTGCACAATTTAAAGTAGAAATCATGTCACAATACTAATGGAGAAACAACTTCTCCCACACCATGTAGCAAGGTAGCTTATACGGAGGAACCACCTGGTCTTCCAAAATGAGGAGGGGCAGCAGCAAGCAGATAATGCTTCAAAACCTGCCTCTGGGGTTTTCACCCTCCTGCACAACAACTTTGTCAGGAGGGAATAGAGCTGGTGGAGCGGGCCCAGTTCCAGCTGAGAAGTTAGCACAATGCCAGGATGGTGGTCTACCTGGCAAGAATTAATGTAGAGCCCTATATAATGTTTTCCATAATGACTGCATCCAGGGCAACTTGAGCTTTCCCAGGACCAAATCCCCCCTGACCCCCTTCAATGTTTAAATAATATGGTTTGAGTCCCTAAAGATGCTACTTTATGCAGAAGAGACATCTCCATATGGGGTACACATGTACACCCCGAAGAACTTCCCATAGCTCTGGTCTTGCCACTCCTGAGCAATTTGTCTTGCTGCGATTTAAAAAGAGGGAAAAGGAAATTGTGTACTGATTTTATTATCTGATTATTTCCTTTTGGGGAATTTGTCTGTATGACCCTGTTTAATCTCCATGGGTGGGGAAATCAAATATTTAAGTTAGTTAATGCTCTTTTTGTCCTGAATTGAATAGACTTTATCATCTTTCCTCCTGACTCTGTCAGGAAAAAGTCCTGGCTGGGAACTCAAATGAGCTCCCTGGGAAAATCTGCTCCTCTGCTCTCCAAGGCAGATAAAATTATTTCCTTGAGAAATGCACAACATAAAAAATCTTGCAGGCTAGGAAGTAGGGTCAAAGGAGTAGGTACAGACTTATGTTCCAACCCCTCGGGTGTTATCCCCCACTTAACCATCTTTGGTTTTCCACATTAAGTTGGGAATGAAGGAAATGTCTTATCTTGAGCCAGCTGAGCTGGGATTTCTGGTGCACTCCACCAACCAACTCAGTGCTCCATCTTCAGTGCAAGAGACATGGACATGAGCAAGCAGGACTGTACTGCAGCTTCCAGCACAGTAGCACCTGGTGCCTTTGCAGTCCTTGCTCCATTATCCTGACAGGAGCACCATGTTAGGGTTGCATTTTTCTGTTTCAAAGATGCAACACACTAGAGGCTCAAAGCCCTCCATGATCAGTGTAGAAGGAGGACTCTTAAGCGAGGTCCTAATTAACAGCTGAATGAACACAATGCTAATTTATTTTCTTTTTTTTCTTCCCATGAGTCCTCTCCTCAAGTTTACCTGGTTTTCTTCCTGATAATATTCCAGCATCCTCTGGGCTGAGGCTATCTACTGTTTTTGTCACATCAGCACATTCCTGCTTATTGTGGAATGGCAGTAATCACAAGTAGCATCAGCTCCACAACAGGTTGCTGGTCAGTTACCCTGCCCTTCACCCTGCCTTTTACGCCATCCCCCTTAGCCAGATCCTCATGCAATTTCCAATTCCCATTTTCTCCAGTTAGCTGATGTCATCATATATAATACTGCCCTGCAGCTGGATGTTGAGAAGACCCATCTTAACAGCAGCAGTCATCAGGGTGGGATGGCATAATTATTCTCAGTAAACATCTCCCCTTCATGCTCACTTACAGTTATCCTTCAGGATGATTTTTTACTCTCTCATTCCCTTGAAAATCAGGAACAGTAGAATATCATGTGGCATCATGCCCAGGGTGGATACTAGAACAGCTTCTTTCCATTACAACTGAATTAACAATTCCAGGAGAGCGATCACTTGGTTTCTGTAACTTGTGTGCATTTTTTTCAGTTCTATGTTGCTGTGTTATTTCCATTTTTCTCAGTATAACCTTCTGCTCCACCCTGCCCACCAGTATTGAACATTGACATCTTCATTAGGAGCAGCGAGGTGCTGGGTGTAGGATTGTAACCAAGTCTGGATCTCTACCACACAGTAGCCCCATGTTAATTTTTTCCTCTTTCTTGCACTTTTTAAAGAGTTCTGAAGTTATTTCAATCTTTTTAAAAAATAGTTGGCTTCTTAACTCTACCTTGAGAATCGTTCTCATTTTTCATAAGCTAAAACAAACAGCTTTTCTTGCTCTATTTCTTCTTGTTCTGCTATTTCCTATTGTTCTTCTTGAGGCACTTACTGTCCTACAGTTGAGTTCCTCTGACTTAGGACACACATCTCTCGTAATTTTAACATGGTGAAATAGCAGGATTTATGGTGGAGTCTGAAATACTTTATTCAAAACAGTGAGCTTCTCAGTGAAATGAACTTGGTGCTAGCTAGCAATGATAAGAAATAATTTCATTTTTGAAATGAAGATCTTCTGCTTAGTCTTAGAACTTCAGTTCAAACTGAAATCAGTACTAGGTCTCTTAAGAGGTGTTTTTTTTCAACTGCTAGCTCAAATATGCATTGAGTTTCTCACAGGTCAGCTGTAACATAGAACTACTTTGTATTGACTCCATAGTTCTTGTGCCAAAAACCTATTCAAACCCTCACATCAAACAACATCTGGGCTCTATACCTTCCTGCTCCCTCATGCTGGCCATGAGTGACAGTTTTCTTCCCTTGTGTGCCAGAGAGACTTTATTCTACTTACAGAACCCACCTAGGTAAGTTATGTTAGTAAAGAGATAAGAAGAGATTCTGCTGTCTGCTTCTGTCCATCCTAGATCTTGTCCTAAAACAAGGAGAAAGTTTAACTGCTGAAAACATCTCAAAGCTTAGCTAACACTTCTCTGAAATAAAAATGCTGCCTATTGCAGAATACTGCATAGTGTAGAACAAAGTAGACACGTCTTCAGAAAAGCATAATGGCAGGGAGATCCTGGTGAATATCTAACTCACAGAACATCAAATAGAAATAAATAGTTACTCTAGCATTCAATGACCAGAAGAAACAACTTGCACTTTATCTGTTCAAGGATCAGATCAAGATCAGATGTGACCAACTATCCTGGTGATCTGGGCTGGGCTTTATTTGGTTTACTAGTTCAGAAAGCTACAGACAGCCAGGACAGCTCGTTGTTAAAGCCTGGTTTTGCTGTGCAGATTATTTGTACCAAATGCCACAGAAAAATCACTCTTCACAGCCAGGTCAACAATGACAAAATAGTCCTTAGGGCAGAGTATGCTGGAGAATACCACCAAAATCCCTGGCCTAAGGAGTACAAGATTGAAACGGGGAAGCCCAAAAGGTGCATTAGCTGGCTGCTGGGACAGAGCGTTAATGGTGCCATAGACTTCAGGACAAAGCAGGAAGAAACTTCCTGAGCAGAATCTGATACCTTGTCACAGACCATAGAAAACAGAAAAGATTTAAATACTCATTTTGTTACACTAAGTGACCTCTGCATTGTGCTATAGAACACCCAGTCCACAAGATCGCAGTGTAGTCATGGGTCTCAAAGCAAGTGCTGATAAAGTGCCTGGTGCATCTCCCAAGACACTCTGCTCAGGCTTCCTGAAGCAGAAAAAAAAGGAAAGTCAAATTCTTACTTTTTTTTTTTTCTTTTCTTTTCTTTTCCTGGATAGTGGTCTATTAAGCATGTTCAAAAGCTTCCTTTTGTGAGATTACTAGCTGTACATAATTTTCTCATTCTTCCTCTCCCAAGTAATCCTTTTTCCCAAGCAGTAATGAGTAGGAAATGACATGCTTATAATATTGAAAAAAAAACCAACCCAAACCACAACAGCCCGTCTGTCTTTAAAGCTTCCTGCAAAATGTTTTCCCTGACCGTGGTATCAGCTTCACAACTTCCTACCTAGGAGATGTTGTGATCTTAGCATCTTGAACCCTTCTCAGCCTGCTGGATCATGGGATACTTCAAACTGAAACAGGCATTGAAGAAACCCATGGCATTGTGAAATAGTTACCAGTAGATCCCACTCCTTTTTCAATATTGGAGAATCCTCAGCATTTAGATTTGGGGTTTGGACCACAACAAATGGAAGGAAAGGTTACAGCAATTACCAACCTCTCTAACTGTGGAAATCAGAGAAACCTGTCCTGACCACAACAGGACAAACTGTTGCCTTCAAACAGAATGCCATAACCAAAATCCAGAGCCTCAAGTCTTGTTTTGTTAAATTGCCTGGCAAGACTGAAAAAACCACCACAGCAAAGGATATTATTCATTTCCAGCTCAGTCAGATCTTGAGAGAAGATAACTGTTGCTTTATTGATCAACCTCTTATCCTATGTTTTATAGTCCTACTGCTATGCGAGATACTGCTAGAAGACCAGTTTTTAACAAGATCTTTACCCAAACACTTAACTGATGAGGAAAGCCTCTACCACCCTGCCCCACCTTCACTAACGTTACACACACCATACTTTCAAAGCCCTATCCTGAGCATACCCACCGACAGGAATCAACACAGAGAGAAAACAGTTACTAAAATAGTGTTTACAGGCAGTAAGTTTATAATTACTGTGAGTCACATACTGCTCTTGGTTTGATGGATGAAGTCACCCATGATATGAGCTATGAACTGACAACACTTGGATTCTGAGCTCAAGTCTGCAGAAAGCAGCCAGGGAATGCAAAACAGAACTCCAAGCTGCACCAAAACAATCCATACCTGCCATCTCTGACCCTCATAAAGCTGGGAGGCTTCTGAAGCTATGCCAGAGCAAGCTTTAGAATGAAAGCCAGCCCTTAGCTGCACATACTGGACACGGTCCACAGGGGTCAGCCAAAAGGCTACAAGTGCCTCTATGAAACAGACCTTGCTCTACTCAAAATAGGTTATTTTATTGCAAATTTCTAAAGTGACAAAGCTAACAAACAGTTGAAGCTCCCACAGGCTCCTTCTGGAGCACCTTCCTTATAGCACACCATTAGGGACTCAGATCTCACATCAGCACCTGGCTCTCTGAATTGACACTGCCCTCAAGCAGAGGCCATCCTGGTGTAGGACAGCTGCCATCCTGGTGTAGGACAGCTGCTCTCCCCCCTCCCAAACTATTTTTTCAGGGAGTGTGGATTTCTCCACCACTCTGCTTAGGCCACATAGAGCAAATAAGGCTGAAATTTCAGGAAACCACAGCTCTGACTAGCACTTAGAGAAGGAAAAGCAACAATTTCCATGCCTTACAGTTGTTGTGCAGTTACCAAACATTTCCTCAGGGTTGGTAAGAGCTCTGCCCCCTCCTCTCTGCTCTGGCCTTTCATGCATTCCTGTAAAGTAGGGAAAAAGCAAGGTTCTCATCCTTAGTCATCCTTCCCCTTCTGCTAGGATGTGTGAAGAGTCCCTGAACTGCTTCCTAAGGTAATGTCCTCTCCCCTTTTGAGAGGATGACTCTTGCCTCTTCTGCTAATTTTATTAGCAGAAAGTCTTGAGAAGATTAAGGCAGTCTTCTAGGAAACAACAGGGGAAAAGAGTGACAGGCTTGTAGACTGAAGGGTACTTTTCATAGAGGAAAAGTTTAGGGCAAAATAAGTCATTTGACTGAGACAGGCTGATGTTGGAGCCTGAAAAACAGGAGTTTATTGTTGGGGTGATTTCTTGATTTGTTTTAATTATTTTTTTTTTTCCTTAAATCTTGCAGAACACTCAACCCCTGGAAGTTACTCTGAGACACCCTTAGAAAAGGGTTAACCTTTTTACATTTACATACAAAGCAGCTTTCTAATTTTATATAATCAAGAAATGGAAAACAATTTTTATTAACATGTTTTACATTTACAATCTTTTATTAGCTAATCAACATCAACATGCAAAAATAAGCGCTAAATACAAACCTCTACAATATGGTTTTGTTTAAACTACAATGGTTTAATTCTTTTGAAAAGTCATAAGGATGTGTTCTGTAGTTGTTAAAATTGAACTATTAGTTTCAGTAATGAATACTATTTAGACCCTAAAATTATGTAATCATCCTGCAAGGCATCTTCAGAAACTTCGCCCAACACTTAAGAATACCAGCTCATTTTCATGTGAGTACATTCTCAAAGCAAGAAATAAGGCAGTAGCACTAATGATTTCATATTGAACCCTATGCACATAACTAATAACTTTAGAAGGACTTTAACACTATGGTAGACTGGAAGAACATTTAAACAAGCATTGGATTTTGCCTGAAATGTTCTCAGTTCCTCTTGATACTTAAGCAACCTCCTTAAAATATTTGGGTTTGGAAAAAGACTTCATACTCCTTCAAACCAGTCCCTAGTTGATCCTCCAGAGAAGCGAGTCATGTGTCAAAGACATCAATATCTTCCCATGGAAATAAGTTACAGAACTCAGGATTACTTCACGAGAGGATCATAAAGAAGGCAAAGAGGAGCTTAAAGGAGAACATATCTGTAGTACTGAAATTGTTGATAACAAAAGGGTCTTGGACAATTGTGAAAAAGAGGGAAGAAAAATGGATTTAATTTCATATCTGTTGTAACTTTTCCCCCAGTGCAAGTGTCCATCTTTAAAGAACGTTGTCCTTTAGAAGATGAAAGTACTTTTGAGAAGTCCAATTTTTGACCTTTGTTACAAAACCTTAACAATCAAAATTTGTTTTTATTCAAGTACAAACTTAAGTCATAATTCCTCTCTCTTGGTTTTTGTCTTTTTTTTTTTTTAAGAGTGTTTATTGTTGCTCATTGATCTTTGGTCGCAAGAAACAATATTGCCACCGACAGGTCTGATCCCCAAGATGGCAGGTTTTGCTTCTTTGCCACACATTAAGGCCCCCCCCTTTACAGGGTATGCCAATATACACTGTGTCAAAACTCCAGCGGCACTTCATCATGTGTTTTATGGGCCTACATGATGTAGACTTTCTCAGCTTGTGAGAAGTTGAAGACTTCTTTGGTTCTCGGGCAAATTACTTTGTCATCTTGACGAATAGAAAGCAGAGACTGAAAAAGAATGAAATCAAAAAGAATATTCACAACATTAACTCAAAGCATTATTTAACTGTTCAGTAAATAAACTGCTCTTTTTATTAAAGAAAAGATGTTATAGCCTGAGGTCAAAATATCTTTGTGCACAAGTTACTATTCCACATTATCACTTTGCAGAGGGAAAGATTTCCAATGCCATTTGCTTTCATGTTATAAATTCATACAGTCAGACATTAAGTTCTTTATAGACCAATTTAATCACATAAGTATACAGTCCTTTAAAAATTACTGAAAGAAGTTTTTTTCTTCTGTTAAGAGAATATAGAGTAACAAGATGCTTTGAGTTTCTAAGCTCTTATTTTCATATCGAAAGTTATAATAAACTACTGCTGGTTTAGACTTGATTAAGTCATTGATTTCAACACTTACATTGTATCCATAGACATATCCATTTGGTAACATCATAGGAGGATTATTTTCGTTCATTACATCCCCCGAAATCTTGCAGACTAGTCGGGAGTTGGCACAATGTGCCATAGGCAGAGGCTGAGCCAGCTTGTTCAGGGATTTGCTACACACAGGGCAGTCTGGGTTTTTTGAGCTCCCATCCTCTTTATAACACTGTCTGTTTAACAGCAAGTTAAAGAACAACCACCACTGAATGCAACAACAAATAGTTAAAACCAAGCACTAGAAAGAAAAAACAGACAGTAAACTGTGCAAACATAACCTAGGCTCTAGAGCTAAAGAGTGTAGAGGATCATTTAATTCAAGTTTAATGTGTACATTTAAATTAAATGCTTGCTTTGTTTCAAGGACAAGGGTGAGCAACAAGCATCTGGCACCCTCTACAGGTAAAGCTTCTGATGTAGAACACTGTAGTAGCACCAGTCCTTCTAATTTACACCACAGTGTGAAGCAAAATCAACTAAGTCTCAAAAAGTGCAGGGTAAATTTGAATAGTCACATAAAACCAGACAAAGTAAATTTGTATGTAAGTGCTTAAAAATAGTAATTCTGACCCAGCTTACTAACTTTTGCAAACATATTAAGATGGGAAGATAACCTAGTATGCAAACACAACCTAAATTTCACCTTAAAATCTTGGTTTGGGCTTGTTTTTTTCTAAAGCATAATGCCTTTTATTATCATCTCCCCTTCATTTAACAGAGAGATCAATTCATACTCCATTTAAACAGCTCATGAACTAAAATATTTGTGTGTCACACTTGCTCTTGGAACTCAATGAAAAGCATCCACAGAAAGAAAAAACTTGCAATGCTTTTTGCACGCGACAGTAGCGTCTGCATTAAAGGATACGGTGTTTTTATAGCTGAAAGGCCTGCCTGGAGTGTTATAGTAAAAACAGAATTGTTTCCCAGCTGATGTAGTCTGTAGTTATCGTATCTAAACTGTTGGATCAGCATTCTCCATCGAGCAGGGTCCAAGAGATCCTGTTAAAACAACAACACAAGTATAAGTTGTTTTCCGGGGGGGGGCGGGGCAGGGAAAGCCTGGGAGTTGTAAATTCTGCAAAGCTCCCTTGACTGAATCTATCCCAAAATAAAATTGTACATCCTATTGCCTAGTATGAATGCACTGGTTTAGAAAGTACATTTTAACGCAGGAAATAAGACTTAAATCAAGTATTACTTAAAATAGCTGGCGTAACAATATTCAGTATCTCCACAGTATGCAAATCCTGCTAAGGCTGGTTCCTGCATTTAGTTTTCTAGAATGCTGGCCTGCTTATAAAGCACCAGGAGTATTGCGGAATGTTTGCTCTGTAGCCTCTGAACCTTTAACATCAACAGGTCAGAAGTGCATTTTACCTCCAGTCAGGCTAATTCTGCTGTTACTACTTTGCAATCTGCATTTTTTACAGAATTTTGTAAAAAGGTTTTAATTTGGATAGCTGGTAGAACCCCAGGTTAGGGAAAGCTTAGGTAAGCTAGGCATTTAAGAACAAAATTCTTTAATGTATATTGTGATGCTGCATGTTACCAAAAAAAAAAAGGTAACAGGAGTTAAAATAGGGATGTTTTTTTTCATGAAAGCAAAAACTAAGCCCACAGGTCAAGAATATATTGAGTTCCAGAAATAATGCTGTGAAAGTCGTGTAAGAAGTGAAGACCCTTTGCAAATGTACTTTTGCTGTCTATACAAAGACCCAATTCTTGCTGCTGCTAGCACCCCTTCTCCTTTGTATCCATAACCTCTGAAAATGCTTATTTATCTTTGACATACATTCACATTAGCCATTGTGCATGCTACACTTTGAGGCTACTAGGAGAAACAATAAAATGTTTTAGTGTATCTCTCAATTTATAAAACAGGGTTTTAAGAACAAAGTCTTAGCAACAGACCATACACCAAGTAGTAGCATCAAATTCAAAACATGTTACACCCAAATTCCTAGCCCGTGATTCTACCATAAAGCAGACACTAGTCTTCATACTTTGCTCTGTACCACTCTGGCCCACTCTGTGTCCCCACAGCTCCCTCTTCATTCAAGACACTGGAGAAGGAGAGACTTCAGCATTACCTTCTGTTGTAGCCTGTACCCTGGAATTTCCCCACCCCAAGACCACCAGCCTGGCCTAGAAACTTTTATCCAAATGACACCATAGTACATTTTTCTGGTTTATGAATAAATTTGTCACTAAAATTTCATGTTAACAGAACTATTCCAGATAAACTTGGGAAATACCTTGCAGACCTGTAAAAGGCCAACTTCTTTAGAAGTGCTGAACTGGATTTCTACCGCAGTGATCTAAGTGCAGAATTATTTCTCCATCCCTTCTCTGTAACTAAAAACTGACTACATGAACAGCAGCGAGAAACTGTTTATATACAACTAGTAAACCTTAGATGAGATTATGAAGCTGCATGTTTCCAAAAACACAGACAAAATGATTGTTGGATTGGAGACTGGATCAACACAGTTATGCAGCTTCACATTAACCAGCCCTGGTGCGTTCTTCTAACAGGCATTTAGGAAGGGGAATTACACAGAAGCCAAAAAAGGGTGCAAGTGTGATGGATTTCAAGAGATCGTAAAAGCCACCAGAAATACTACAACAGAGAAAAGGAAAAAAAGTCTTGCAGCAGAAACAGTTGGATCAACTGTGGACTCCCGGTTGAAGAAACAAAAAAAGCACAAATGAAGAAATAACACAAGGAAGAGACAGAAAGACTCAGAGGCAAATCCATTGGAAAGAATCAACACAAAGCAGTATTTGTCTCACACCTAAAGGCTCCAGACCAACTAGGAGAACTAAGGCAGAGAATGTATACGGATGGGGGCAGAAGTAAATACATGGACATATCTTGCTTTGACGAAAGCAACAAGCACTGTTTCTGCCACCACACTGCATGTCTGTTTGCTCTATCACCTGCCCCATCAGATGATGGGATATCACCTGCCCCATCAAGGCCAGAACATTCCCAGAGTTCCAGGATGAAGGTTTTGACCCTAAGGCAATTCTTGAGAAGATGTAACAGACAGAGCCTACAACAGATCTGTAATAGAGATGAAGTACAGCTACTGATTAAGAGAAGCCTACGATTAAGGGTCTAGGTGATGGGACACAAAGGTATCCCGTTAGAATCATCTCAGCCACAGCTACACAAGCTTGTTCAAACAGTGTCAGAAGAAAAAAAAGTTTTTTTTTTTTCTTTTGCTACCACATTAAGTTTTCCTTAAAGTCCTAAGAGACAGGACAACAAGCTGGTGAAAGTTCTGTTTATTGGTTATAGAAGACACGTTATTGATTAATAGAAATTATGATCTGACAAGCTCTCACAGATTTAGAAGTAATTTTACTTAAGCCATTTTAAGAAGCCATTTATGGCCAGAACTCCTTGTCAGCATATTAAAGGTATCTCCAAACAGTTGCCTCTATGATTCCATTTATGCAGGTAATTATTAAAAGATCCAAGACAAAATATTGTAGTTTATGGAAGTTAAGTCAGATCCATAAAGATCAGTATAGTAAGAGATTTGTTCCAATTGTATGGTAGCATGTAAAACAATATGAGCTTTTCTCCTTGCTCTCCCTCATTGAAATGTTCTGCAAAACCAGCACAAAGACCAAAATATAGTATTGTTATTTTCTGCCTCTTTCCAACTGCTGAAACAATGATAAGCTCTGTCTTACAATCATAAGTGAGAGATCTCTTAGAAGATTGGACATAACTCACAGCAAAGGTGGAATCCAAAACACCAGGATCCTTCTAGAGTCCCGGATTAGCAAAGAAATTCACAATAATTCGGTGTGTGTGTGTTTGCTTGTTAGGTTTTTATTGTGTTTGTTTTGTTAAACCATTAGTTTAATCATAAATTATATAAAAACATGTTTATATGGGTATTATCATATAGTAGCTTGGCATTTCACAGGATTCTTGCCTTGCTTTCCCAGCTCAGCTCATCCACCTTCTGCCTCCAAGTTATAAGGGAATTAGCACATGGCCACAGAAGAAGCTCAAAAAGTCTAGAACAGTAACCACCTGTGATTTTCGCTCAATTCAAACTTAAATGTAGCTGTTACCACTAATATCTACATTTATCTGTATAATCCAAATAAATGAATACTTAATTTGTGAGCATCAAAAATACTGCTCAAATACACTCAAATCATCTTTCCTTTCTTCATCTCAACCACCAAATGAACAGTAATTTCAGAGGTAGAAGAACCACCAGTAGTTCTGAGTAAAACTGTGGCTTAGAACGTTGATCAAAACTATTTTTTCCTATTTCCCCATCTTCTATCTTTTGCTGTGTATTTGCATATCCTGCTTCCAGTCCCACAGCTCTTCAGCGCTGGGTTTGTGGTAAGCCTAGCTCAGTATGAATCTATTAAGATCCAACTACAACAATACAAATACTATTTAGTTGGACACACAGGCAAGGACTGGTTATGAACACTAAGGACTATTATAAAGGTGGACTTTTAGAAAGTAAAACTAGAACAATATTTAATCTTCAGATTGTCAAGGAAAGAGTCCTGCAGCACATTTTTTTTTTTTTGCTGTACCACTGAATTTCAAACAGAATATTACCTTATAGGGGGAGATATGAGTGTCTGAAGGAAAGGCCAACATTCCCATCACTTGTCGAACTTCATCCAGCTGGCTTCCCTCAGCCTGACTGAAATGCTTTCTTGCATGTCTGAAATACAGAATTTACACTTTTATTAGATAGCCTGGTTTCTAACTCAGGGAATTTTACATAATTATGGAAGATTTCTGAGAAAAACAATCTAGATTCTTTCTACTCTCACTACATGAGATCCAAAAGGTGATGCATTTAAAGGGTTTGAAAAAGTACATCCTGCAAACATGAATCCAAGAATGACTTAAAGAAAATTAGCAATTTTACACTGCAGTTTCTCAGGAACTAAAACTTCTTACTGTAGCATGAAGCCTTACCTCACCTACAGCTCGAATGACAGACCCATGATTATTAGAAGAAATGTCTCTGCTTATGCAAGCACAATGCAGCTCTTACTCCTTTGGCATACACTTGCAAGGGAGATAAATGCAGTCTGATAACCAGCTATTCCAAACCATTAAACATCAAGAATGTTCAAATATCTACCTTGTTTATACTGACATTTGAGAGAATGTTTACTTTTTTTTCCCCTATTAGGCTGGATGCAGTATCACTTTCTGTGCAGCCTGCAAGAAATTGCAGAGTAATGTAGTGGAAAAGCACCTTGTTAAGAACAATTTTTTTTTTTTGGCCAGGTAAATAAAAAAAAAAATAAGTAGAACTTCAGTACAGGTTTTTGTACTCTTTACGTATGCTGATTCTAAGAGATACACACAAGCCTGAAAACTTGGATATTTGAATGAAGTGACTGAATTACCAGAATCTTATTTAAAGCAAAACTACAAACATTAATATTTTTCAGGAAAAATTATACTAAGACCAGAGCACTGTTATCAGATTGCAATAATATGCTACTAGCTTAAAATCCTCTGTGAAGCCCTCTTCTATCTAGTCTTCCCAAGATCATAAATTTTCAAGTTGGAATGTAACTGTGGAGGAAAACCCTTCTGAACTGGATGATTAGTTCACCTTTTCCCCAAAAAGCTCCTATTTCAGTGGTGCACAGATGTTGTTTAGCACACTGAGCACAGAATCAGCACTGTATTAAATTTCTGGCATTGCCCAAGTGTAGAAAAGTCTTCCCTGTGCTCTGTCTTCTCCACAGTTTCTGTTCTAGGGAAGAATAATATTAATCTCTGAAGTACTCTTTAAAATCAGCAAACAAAGTCCTGTTAAAATCTAAAGTTATAAATTACTTTTCAGAATATACAGTATTTTCCAATTGCCCATTTCATGGGTTGAATTAAAAAAAAAACCCAACAGATTTTCTTTCCACCCCGTTTTGTGTTCCACTAACCACACTCAGGTCATCAATACCATGAGAACAGTCTCTTCAGCAGTGTTTCCTACTTCCTCTCCCACCCAAGCCAGGAAGCAATGGAAGTTATGTAGGACAGACTGTTTCCACCCAACTTCCTATTCTGAGTGAGCAATTCAGGAATGTAAATATTGTTCCCCAGGTGATTACTGTTACGAGAGCAGAAGTACCAAACCCATGGCCTGAGAGAAGAGAACTAGGCAGCCTGGACATACTGGAAGAAAGCCTAAGTATGTGCTGGTGCAGAGCTGCAGATGAAAGCAATAGCTATTTAAAAAAGCTCAGGCAAAGGAAAGAAGTTCAGACCAAGCGGTTAAGCTAAATTACTGTGTGTGCACAAACGAGGGAAGAGAGGAAAGAAATTGTCTTAAGAGACCTGACCCCTGTGCACTTGTGCTCTGTAAGGACTGGCACTCCTCAGAGGTCAGTATTGGGACTGGTTTAATATTTGTTTAATATTTGTCAGCAACACGGACAGTGGGATCGAGTGCACCCTCAGCAAATCTCATGATGACACTGAGCTGTGTGGTGTGGGCAACACGCTGGAGGGACAGGATGCCATCCAGGAGGACCTGACAGGCATGAAAGGTGGCCCACCACCACCTCATGGAATTCAACAAGGGCAAGTACAAGGTCCTGCACCTGGGTCAGGGCAATCCCAAGCACAAATACAAGCTGAATGGAGAATGGATTGAGAGAAGCCCTGAAGAGAATAGCATGGGGGTGTAGGTGGGTGGACCAACATCCATCATGCTGGACATGGGCCAGCAATGAGTGCTTGCAGCCCAGGAAGCCAATTGCATCCTGGAGGTTCTGTTTTAAGACCTAACCTCTAATACTGTGTCCAGCTCTCGGACCCCCAACATAAGCATATTGACCTGTTGGAGTCAGTCTAGAGGAGGGCCATGACTATGATCTGAGGGCTAGAACCCCTCTGCTGGGAAGACAGGCTGAGGGATTTCAGGCTGCTCAGCCTGGAGAAGAGGTGGCCCCAAGGGGATCTTATTTCAGCCTTTCAGTACCAAAAAAAGGGGCCTACAAGAAAGCTGGGAGGGACTTTTAGAAAGGCATGTTGTGATAGGACAAGGGGTAGTAACTTTAAATTCAAAGAGGGTAGATTTATTTACATTAGATACTGTGAAGAAATTGTTTACTGTGAGGTTGGTGAGGCACTGGAAAAAGTTGCCCAGAGAGGTTGTAGATGCCCCTGTCATTGGAAATGTTCAAAATCAGACTGAAGTGGGCTTTGAGCAACCCAATCTAGTGAAAGGTCTCTGCCTATGGGGGGGTGGGGTGGGTTTGGAACTAGTGATTTTTTTAAGTTTCCTTCCAACCCAAACCATTCTGTGTCTATAAAACAGAACTGGTACTTCAGTTTTGTACCAGCCCTGTTAGCATTGTGGTCCTACTCCCCATCAGGCCTTGACAATTTGCTCTTAGATGACATTTCAACAATACAACCCCCTTTACTTACAGGAAGGCCCTGATATGCAACAGGCAAATACTGGCTACACCTAATTTCATGTGTTCAAGAGCAGCTAGAATTGCCACGGTGTATGTGGAATGTATGATTGCTGTGCACACACTAGCCATTCAAAGGAGAAGCGCTCGGCAATCCCACATATCCATCATTTGTAAAGTACTGAACACACTTGGATGTGGTAGCTGTTGCAGGTTTAGCTAAGAGGAGCTAGGTTTTCTGAAGTGACCTGTTAATTTTCATCTCCTGACTTCCCCTTCTGCCCCTGTGCCTCAAAAGAAAGATAAAAAAAAGGATGTTTTCCCACAAAGCCTGTCACACTAATGCTTGAACATCCTCCCACAGCCAACACACAGAAAATAAAATAAAACAATATATCCTTCAGGAGAGAAGCAAGTTTGTGAAATGACAGCACTCATGTCTTTTTCAGACTGGGAAGCAAGAAAAAACAAACGTACAACATTTAAGCACCTTATTTACCCTCATACCATGATTTACCCCTTCCCTTTCCCTTTTCATTCAGCTATTCCCATCTCTGTACAGAAGTTATAATCTGAAGAGGTACATATGTACCTTATACTTATTTACACTGCTTTTACCACCATTAGCACACACTGGTCAGTAAGGCTACTGCAGGGTCTAAATATTTTCAAAAACTATTATTTTAAAATCATAACCAGTGGACCATCACTGAAATCACTACTTAAGTTCTTGTGACAGATTGAAGTAATAAGTTGAAAATTTTGTTTTTCCAATGCCAGAATGATTCTGTAAACCCTGTGGGAACAAAGTCCAACATCTTTTGTTTGAAATAGCTGCTCTTCTAGTCCAGGCAGGTAGAGCAGACATATCATACTTAATGGATCCAAGAATGAAAGTATACTTATGGTGACATGGAAAATTTACAGTTCACTGTCTACTAAGTCTACATTAACCTGTTAAAAATGTATAAGCTCTACAGTGCATGTGTGTTTCTACATATTCCCGAATATAAGAATGAACATATTTATCAGAAGTAGCAATAACTGAAGACAAACATAGTGTTATCAAGACAGGACTTGTTCTGCTCAGTGTCTGATGCCTGAACATCTCTATCTCAGACACCATTATGTCTACTAGCAAAATTTATACCCAATGTGCTCAAAAGTTTATTATTTTTATATCCCTGTTCAAACCCACCCCATAATACAAATAAAGAAACAAGCTGTGCTTAATCACCCTTGTAGGAAAGAAGCTTACAAAAATGAATAGACTGGGGCCACGTTCTCCTAACTGTGTGCATCCTCTGCTATTTTTTACTCCTTGTGTTCTTTATATACCAAGAACAAGAAGTGCACAGGGTGCAAGCTTTTAGCTAAGATCTCTGTGCC
Source organism: Chloroceryle amazona (assembly GCA_027560015.1). NCBI lineage: Eukaryota > Metazoa > Chordata > Aves > Coraciiformes > Cerylidae > Chloroceryle > Chloroceryle amazona. The sequence goes on along the minus strand of JANHFX010011200.1, from coordinate 46,649 downwards.
ACTCTGGCATCCCATACAGGCAAAGTAGCAGAATGCTGTCATTTCCCAGAACGAAATTAGTGAGAGTGTGAAACTAGTGTCATCAGTCACTCATCGTTACTGTAATGGGTATGAGCTTTACCAAATAACCTAAAGGGACTGTGGGAGTTATAAGCTAATGACGCTAGGCAAAAACAACTTTGCAATGTACTTAAGCTTAAGAGATTTACTCTTCCTATTCAAGAAGTTTGTGTACATTCTTGCAACTTGCACTTTCAAGACTACTCTGATGAGCTACCTTATAGGAAGGTCCATTTGTACTCATTCTAAACAGCTACAGAAATTCAAACACTTATTTAGTAAGATGAATAATTTTAAAGCTTACATCAATTTTAACCTAAAAGCAATATGTCACTTTAGAGGTTCTCAGCAGGCAGTAAGGCAAAGCTTTCAAACTTATTCAAACACCAGCTGCATTTCAACAAAATGTCAGTTCTCAGAGTTCCACTCATACAGGAAACTACTTGGTAAACAGCCTCTTTCTTTGCTTCCTAATGGATGCCTGACCTATTTATTGCACCACGGACACAATACTGAAAGAATCCTGCTGCAGGCACTTAACAGAAGCAAGCTAATAAAAACACAAGTTGCAACAGTTTGCTAGAAGCAAAGAGGTTTATTCTACACCTTCCCAAAAATACATCCACTTATTTATTACATACTTCTTTTGAAGCAAAGTAGGATGAAATAGTATAAACTCACATCTTTAAGCCACAGTATTTAAGGAAAGCATTGCTATGTTCAACACTAAATGTACAAAATTATCAAAGCTCACCCTGGTAAAAAGGAGTGTATTAAGATATAGAAGGACTTCTGCAGCTCCTTTTCATTTCAGGAAAAGCTATGAAGTTCGAGCAGCACTGTTACAACTGGCAAGTTACAATTGCTGCATATAAAATACATGTCAAGCCTCAATTTCAACAGGTGTATGGAATATACACACTTCACCCCTAACATTCAGTATAGATCTCTACTTACAACATAGTTAGGAGCTGTAAGCTTTAAACCTCAGAGGCTATGACGGTACAAGTTGTTCCTTGCCAAGAATGCTGGGTCCTCCTAAGCACTGACAACATGCAATATTTACCAGGTTCAATGTGGAAAAGGGATCTGAGGGAAACAAACATCCAGTAACTACAATAAAATATAGAATGACCTTATCTTTTCTGCCCCAGGTTCTCAGCTTATCTCCTTATTTCAGTTCTATGCCTGTCCTCTGGTTTCCAAGCCACATAAGGAAGCTGCAGCTCAAATAAAATAGTTTTTAGAGCATGGACTACTCATTGTTAAGATGCATGACTGCACATTTGGCAGAAGCAAACTTAGCAGAGAATAAAGCTAAAGGCACAAAGGCACAGTATTCATTGGCTATAAAGAGCACCATGGGCTTCAGAGGGCAGATAATGTAGCTGAGTGTCTTTCATCCTTTCCAGAAGTACTTGACAGTTCCTTAGCATTTGAGAACTCTATCAAAGGATAAGTGTACATATCTAAATAGTGACATGTAGACTGTTCTGGGCTTAAAAAAAAAATGATTAACACTAAAATTAGCTGTATACCACATTTGCATTGGCTGGGACCAAAACAAAGACTATTTAGGTGTAAGTAGGGCACAGTAGGAACAATAGGAGTTAGCTCAAAGTGAGCAACACATTTGAATGCAATTAGAAATAACAACTGCAACTAACTCTAAAACTTCAGATGAGTAATTTCAGGGGTGGTGTTAGTATTAGGCTGGCCTCCCCACATATTTGCATTACCTTTTCCTTTATTCTTGTTTTTAAACAACTCTGTCTCTCATGTTCTATTCAGGAAAAGTCATGCAGTTTGCCCTGCAGAAAAATTTCTACATCTAAAACTTGGGAATGCCCTAGAAAGCTTTCAGTCTGTGCTTACATTATGATACTTTGTTTTCTATAGATCCCTGCTCCTCTGACCACAAAGCAGCTTTGCCACAACTATAAGCCTCCTGCTGGTTTCAATTTCTGTACCTAGTATAGTTTTAAAAGCAGTAAGACTTACAAATACCTTAACATAAATCGTGTTGTAAATGTTAAGCTTCAACAGTGTTATCCCACAAATGTATTAGCGAAGGTTCAAGTCTGGCCATAACACTTGTCATCTCTCTCTAGGTTTAAATATTCTTATAAACCAGAACCTGCTGCGAGTTGTTCTCTCTCATCCATGTGTAAGCTCCAGTAGCTCTGTCACCTGCATCATACTTTGTGTTATGGGCAAGATAGCTGCTTACTAAATTGCCAACACATTTTATAGCCCCAGTATTGAAATTCCACTCATTTCAGCAGAACTGGTTTCCTGTGTTAATCCAGAACATTATTCCAACACCTTAAGTCAGGACCACTAACTTGAAAGTATAAATTGCTTCATGTGCTGATATTTATAAGGACTGCCAGAAAGACTGTCTGGTGGAAGTCAGGCAGTGATTAAGTCTGCCACTAGTTCTGTTACTGATTACATCACCTTGGGCAGTGTTACTTTCTCCTGAAAGTAGTCCCCACTGAACTAGTTCAAAAGAAGTAAAACTGGATATTGGGTTGGTTTCTTCACTTAGGGCCAGGGAAAGGACTTAGTGATAACAGAACATAGCTTGTTATTCTCACATACGTGACAATACAAAACTCCAAATTAGACATTCAATACAAAAGGTGAACCTGACTTCAAGCATAATTTGTAGAAAAAAGTTTAATGAAGGTAATAGAGCGGAAGAGAATTCAGTCAAAACTGACATGTTAGCCTTTAGATAGGTGTTTCATTAACCTTTTACTTTTTTTTGAGATTAAAATCACAATGAGTTCCTATGAGAAGCTAGCTGTACCTCTTGAAAATTAATTAAGAGCAAATATGTTCATTACATTGTGAGCCACCAGAGAGAACAATTGGTTTATAAAACAAGTTAATTTTCTAAACCTTGATTTTGAATAGTAAGAGGATGCAGAGTTTCAGGGATAACAAAGTTTTTTAAAAGGTGTATGTGTGGAATGACACCTTGCCTTTAAACAACAACAAAAAAAAACCACAAAACACCACAATAATTCAACCTGAACTGATCACAAGACTGGCAAGATTCTTTACAGCAGTGGGCCTTCTAGGTGTTGCAATAATAGTCACATGTTTCTAATGAAGCATAAATACTATCTTGTTACGAAAATTGTTTGGTAAGCAACCTAGTTTCATACCTCACAGCATCCAGTCTCTTGTTCTGTCGAATGAGTTCAATGAACTCCTGAATCCTTAGGCTGAACTCCAGACAGCTCTGAGATTAAAGACAAGACAGGGTCTTAGATGGTGCCAAAACTGCACTGCACAGTATGTTAAGTACTATGTATGCACAACAAAAAAAGTTAATAACATGCAACTTTGTTATTTATGCCAAGATTTGAAGTGCTGACTTCATGGAGAAGACATCAGCAAAGAATTCCCTAAAAGCAAACAAAACCCTCCTTCTCTTGTGTCCGTCAAAGCTTCAGCATCTTTAGTAGGGATGAACTTTTCCCAATGACTTAAAGCATGGTTACCTGATATGCAAGTGAGAGTAACAAGTGGTTTCTTTGTATTTTCTTACAATTAAAAGCAGTAGATTCAACAGGAGTTTGGGTCTGTGATGATTGAGACAAGAGAGGTCTACCCAGAAGACTGACAGGAAGAAACAAGTCTTGGAACACAATTTTAAAAATCCCCACTATTAACGAAAACCAGCACAGAGTTTAAGTTGCTGCGGCCTCCTCCCTCACTTCCTTCAGACTTCTACCTGCTCTTCTTCTCAAACATCTAAAAGCCATGCTAGAAACAAGTCTAAAAGAAGAAAATCAAGTGGCATTTATCTGTTTTTGGAAAAAGGTAAAATTTGAAGCTTAATAAACTTGACAGTGTCCCTTTAAATCAAATTCCATCACCAGTTCACAAAATCTATTAAAAAAAACTTTGTGGAATTAAGAAGAAAGATTCTCCCCCATAAAACAAGTCACTGTGCTTCCTCATAGGGACACATACAACTGTTTTATTACCTTAAAAAAACAACAAAAAACCAATGTCCTCCGAATCTTCAGCTGTATTCCTTGAGTTATCCTGCTCTACTTCACAACTTCACCCCCCCCCCCCCAATGCTTCTAATGAATAGTTGCCTTCTGTTTATTGTCTGTCAGCACAGTAATATCAAAATTCCTTGGTGAATTCAGTAGCAATTTGAGCAATTCCAAATTTGTATCAGTTATCTGCCTGGGGTGACTAACATATACATTGTAATAGTTGCTTATTTAAGGTTTTGAAATATAAGTCATTTGAACATAAAATGATGCAATCTGTCACAAGTTAAAATACACTTAAGGAATAAAAAAAAAATCAAATATTTTCCAACTAAGTATTTTCTGTACTCAAGCCTATGTTTAGAAGATAATAAAATTATTCTCTACTTTGCTGCATTTTTTTTCCAATAGGTTTTTCAAATACTTTTACTCAAATCTACGCAAAAATCTTCATTTAGAATTTTAGCTAAGTTCATTTCTACTAAAAATGGATCAAGCTTTTTAATTGTTAATGATACTAAATACTAGGGCTCAGTATTTCATTAAAACATTTTAACATCAAACACCCAGAACTCAAAAGAATTTTCAGAGTTTTTGTTTTATGAATCTTCAAGTAAGCTGGAAGTTGATCACTGTATGCGTTCAGCGAGGCAAGTGCAACTAGAAGAAAAGCATCCTAGACAATCAGATGATGCATGCATTTTAACTCTGTATACTTTCAAACAGTTCCACAGCAGCTATTTACAAAAATTTAGATAGCTCACAGCTCTAAAGACTGGGGGACTGCGTGCTGTTTCTGTTTCCCAGGCCAAGATAGCTTTAATTTTTAGATTAGGCTTGTATTAAGGTAGTGACTGGGATTTTAGAACATTAATATTCATGAGTAGCTAAGCAACCAGAAACAGAATGCTTATTTATGTTTCAAAAAGAAGCATAGTGATTTCTCTACTTCTAACTATCACAAAACCTTAGCTCGGGTTTTCATTTGTTTCAAAAAGGAAAATAAAAAAACAAGAGTAGGGCTTGCAGAAACAGAATTTTTTTTTTGCTGTTGTTTTCCAAAATGAGGGATGGAGATTTTTCCTTATTTGTTGTTGGTCAAAGATCAGTGATGAAAAGGTAAGGTGTTCATATTTGATTTCTTATATTAAGATTACACAAAAGGGATTTTATTTTTTAGCAGTATAATTATGCAATAGTGTTTACATACTAATTCTGGTTTTCCTTTAATGGTTTCCAAAACAAGATCATAATTTTCTTTAATCACTGGCCAACTTAGTTTTGTGTCCATCTTCAGTTCATTCTCATTTTGTTGCCCCTGAGTGACAGAGAACTTCACTCTTTTCTGATCTTTAAGTGCACTCAAGCAATTTTGGTTAAAGTGCTTAGTTTAAAAAATAGGACAAATAGCTTTGAGGGAGGCAGGGATTTTGATAAATATCAGTTAAAACCAGATTTCTTCAAGCCCTATAAAAGATTCCAGCAAGATTTGAAAGGCAGATTTGAAAGAGATGAGAAAATTTAAACCAACTGAAGAGAAGCAAGTATATAGCATGTTCAGGTCAGGGTATTGGATGGCTAGAGAAAGACTTACTGTGTTTATTATTTGATTAGGCTTGGCTTTTATTTTTGAGGAAAACATTTCAACAGTAGCTTCTCACAGGAAGTTAGTTTTGACTCAAGTTTTATTTTCATATATACAACACTTAAAATACCAAGACAAAAATATGTAGGAAACTTCTCACAGTGTTAAGCCTGAGGACATAGTTTATACATAAAGGTATCTTAAAAGTGAGATTAATTAATAAACTTGAGTTACCTTCTCAACAGGATTCAAAGAGTTGTAAGTGTAGGTTCACATGCATCATGACAGGACTTATTTCTGCATTTAGATGTTTGCAAATCCCATTAAACCCAACTGAGTATCATTCTGTTTTATTTGGGCATAACTTATGGATGCAAGAGTTACCTCAACAAGAGGACCTACCATTCAGTTTCAGGTTTGGCATTCCCACGAGCTAGTTTAGAGTACCTACACCTTCTTAAAAATAAGAGTTTTGTACTTACTGTCCTTACTTTTATACAAGGCCTCATTCAAGGCCTGTAAATAAAACCAAATCAACCACATCAAATAGCCAAGTAGTTTAGAAAACAGTATGAGCAAAACATGAACATGTTACATTTTCATACCTTCATTTTTCTGAGCCTCGATTTGTTATCATGACACCAAGCCAAACAAGTCATCGTCTCTTGTCTTTCCAACGACTCTTCCACTTCTTTAGCAGTCAAAAACATCTCAATATTCACCAAATCCTTCAAAAAGAAAAAGGAAAGCAGGCACTGTGAAATTGTACTGATATTTTACACAGTAATCCACTCTTCAGCAGAGCTGGAATACAGAGATGAAGGTGACCGTTCTCAAGTCCTCTGTTTTTTTGTAGAGTACTATCCTAAAAGACATTACCATATAATTTAAACACTGAATTTCCATTCACTAAGGTATTGTAATAGTGACAATATTTTTCAGAGTCTACATATACTTATGGAACTACAAAAAAGAAAGCATAAAGATTAAGCCTAGGAACTTCCCACAGAAAGTGACCAGAACCCATGATCACTTCAATGCAGTTCCCACTTCCAGGAGTACTTGGTCTACCACAACAATGTCACAGCATTTGCAACAGTGAGCAAGAACTCCGTAAGAGGAGAACATAAACCTACTTTACCTAGCCATCTGTAACTACTGAGTTTGAAGTAAAATCCTACAATGGTTTGAGGTATCCAACATATTCTCACTTGTGGAATGTTAGAAGCTCCAGACCTTCCATTGATTACAATAGTTCTGTCTACAACATGCAACACTGAGATAAGGTTACTGTGTTAAAAGAGAGTCAGGCAGTGTGTTGGCCACAAGATTCTTCAAGTGCTTATCACGAGCCTTTGAAGAAAAGCAGCAATCTCCTATCAAATTTGCCCGAGGCAAACCTTCAATATGCCTACTCTACTTTGGAATTACTGGGAGCTTCACACATTCACATAATTGCTACAGTTGGAAAAGACCTTGAAGATCATTCATGACTGAACACAATTTAAGATCTAGTAGGGTATCAAACAATATTTTTTTTCCCCATATATTTCTGCTTTAAAAAAAAAAAAAGACTGGTATTTCCAAACAATATGAACTGGGTCTACTCTCAGCTGGCACCACCAGAATAAATATATCACACCGACAGTTAATACTTTGTGTACTGAATTATCATTTCCCACTGAGTATTTTTTCATCAAACAGAAGCCCAGTACTAAAGTGATTAATATGCACTCTAATTTTGAACAAGTTCATTTTTATATAGACTACACAGCAAAACGCTCAGTTAGACAACTGAAATGCTGAATATCACAAATATTACAGTAGCTCTAGCAAAACAAACCCACCCTGAGAATTAGATGGCACTGAGATGTTAAAAGAACTGAATATACTTGGTTGTAGAATTTATACCTCCTTAAGACAAAGATAAAAAACAAAGTAATATCCTATTTTCATCTTGTATTTATAAGAAAAATTAGCTACTAAAATGCAAGAAGTCTAATACTACTGGAAAAATGGACCTGATTATGATGTCAGGTTTGTCAGAATGTTTACTTAAAAATGTAAACAGGCCACATGTATTTCTGAAGTGCAGCACAAGTTGCAGCTTTTGCTAAAGCTTTCTCTCTTATGACTTGAAAGGGAGTTTAAAAACAAAACATTAAGGATAGTTGTCATGCAACTACACTTTATAGATCGTATGACCACAGTAACAAAAACCATTATACTATCAAAAGAATAAAGGGCCTAATGCAGCTCTAGTGGTACCAAATCCAAGTAAAGTCAGACTGAGGTCAGAAGTAAAGCAGTTACAAATTGATAGAAGAAAATTAAGATCAGACTTTTCACTGACTCCTCCTAAACCCTTAGGGATAAAAAAAAAAATATTTTAGCAATGTGTTGGCAAATGGACTGAAAGAATGCCAACCTGGAATTTATTTATAAGTTTTCATACAAGAAGAAGAGAGTAATCTTCCTTTATGGCCATCCAAAGTTTTTCTGATAATATTTGCAAGGGGAAAAAAGAACTGCATTATTCCCCTGTGCATAAGGTGACCACAAAAAAACCCTCTTGCCCTTGTAACTCATCTGTGTAAGTAATTTGACATGTACCACAACCATATTCATTATCTTGCTTGCTTATTTTCCATGTATCTGCTGAATGGAAAGACTATTCAATCTGAGTTTAAAAATAACAACATCACCATAAATCTCCACAAGCTTTTTTGAGCTGTGTGTTCTCAATGAACAACACTTTCTTTTACACTGAATTAAAGCAAAAGCCTTTTCTTCTATGTTAAAAAAAAAAAAAGACTGGATATGCTAGGCAGACAACAAATCACTGGTTTCATCTTATGTGTTAGCTTTTTGTAGTTTAAGCTTCATCACACACACAAAGCTTTTAGGAAGTGTAAGGGCAGCATTCGTTTAAAGTCAACGAGCTGGTGAGAGAACCCCAACTATATGCATTTATCAATCAGGTATTGGTACGGCAACTGTCATCTATCAGCAAAAAGACCATAGTTGCTACAGAAGCAGACAGAACTCTTAAAAAGGGAATTCCTTTTGCAAATTCAAAATAGAAAAGGTTTTATTTGTACAGAAATGCTAATTAGATTTGCAGATGCCAAAAGAAGTCAAAGCTTGGCAACTGTCTCTTAAATAGACAGTATGTATCCAGAAAACAGAGAACATTTTTTAATTAAAGAATTACTTTCAGAACTAACAATCACATTTAAATTGCATCAATAATTAGGATTTTCGTCTCTGCTGTCTAGATAGAAAGTAAAGGGACAGTATAAAAAAAGGCATTGAGAAATCCTTTTGTAAGGAAAGAATTAGCTTTTGCATTTGATACATAGTGGTTCGACATCTTAATCACACAGATTGATAGAAGAACGATACTGATACAATTAGGTAATAAACCTTTAGAAAAGCCACACAGCCTCATATGACCCTATTTAAAATCTGATTACACCTTCCTATCTTCCTTTTTTCCAGGAACCTACTGTTGAAGTTTCTCCAGTGTATTTCAGTAGCCAGGACTAAGAAAATAGAAGACAGGAGGACCAGAGGATTATGTTGCTTTATCAAAACCAGCAGAGCTATTTCATACAGGCCCGTACTGCAGAACTACTTGTCTGCCACGTTTTGTATGGATGGGAACCAGTTACTACCACTGGCAACTAAGAAGTGTCTCAGGATCAAGTCAGAAAAATTCCCATGAACACCACAATCCTGAATAGTTATCTGAAAGTATTCTGCAATTGAGAGTTGCACACACTGCAGACCATACAGAAAATTGCCTCCGTTCCCTCAAACAGCATTAAGATTTAATACGCTGCTACAAAAAAAAGAATCTCTTATCCAGTTTGTTTAAATGTAAAATTGAGTGAATGTAAATATGCAATTTTAAAGAAATATTGCTACCAGTTTTGCAGGTGGAGAAAAAGCTGAAGCAAGAAATCTGTTGCTACACACTCCCTCTCCAACTGACACAGCATTCAACATCATGGCAAATGCTTTCTGACTTGTATATAAGTTAAAAAGCAATTCTGAAGTCTTTAATTACCATCTTTTGCGACACGATAAAGTATCCTTAATTTCACAATTTTCGGTGACTTAACTTCCAGTACTGCACAAGTACAGAGAACCCTGCACTGCACACAGATTATTTCAATGTTGTTATCAAACCATAACACTAAGCAAACACCTTCCAACCTCCCGAACATCGCCACGAAAAATTTACCTAAATTACCTTGCCTTAACATGCTTGCAAATGCAGAATACCTGACATGGGGTAGGAAGACTGTTTAACATCAAAATTTTAGTTAGGTTTCTACAATCATACTGAAAAATAGTTTCAAATGGCTCGAGAACTCCAAGTTTTTCTGGCAGTTACCTAAAAACTAAGGGGGCTAACACAGCTTAAGCATTCTTCTTCCTTCTAGTACAAGCAAAGTACCACCACCTAGATTTTATAATTTCAGCTTAAAACATGTTGGACTAAAGTGTACCAACCTTCCTTTCTATTTTCAAGAGTCACTAAACAGGCGATCAGAAGGGTAACTATTTGAGTACTGGATGAACTTTATCATAAAAGGACTATTTAATTCCATTACAACAGTGTAAACTTCAAAGAAAAAAAACATTCATTATTAGAGAAAGCTGCACATGAAGACCAAAGACACTTAAGTGAAATCAGAGCGACTTATTTAAACAAAAAATATATCTATCCATCACCCTGTGTGCTCTGCTCTGCCTGATTTACATATATATAGCTTTTAAAATATCACTGCTGCTTTTTAAGCTGCAAGTGCCTCCAGGGAGGGAGGTTACCATATGATTCTGCACAGGACTCCAATTATTAAGGTATAAAATGCTATGAAGAACGAGGATTACTACTACATATATACTCCTGGCCAACATAAAAGCTGTATTTTTCTATGGCATTTTCATTTTCTAAGATGGGTTCCTAGTAAGAACATCCCAAGCACGTACATGCACCTCCCCTCCTTTGAACAGCTTGTTGGACTCTCTGGTCAGCATGAGCAGGAGTTGAATGGTGCCAAATTCTCAAGGGATCTCCCTCCTGCCAGGTTCTCTCCTTAGTAGTCTCTCTTTTTTCAGGAGACTCCAGTACCTGCCCTCACTGGGGAGAGAGGTCACTGCAAACATGTACTAGTTATTAGATAATCAACATTAGAAAGATCTGCTGAAGTTTTTTTCACAGAGGGGTCATTCTGAATAAAGCTTCCATCAGCTACAGCACAGACCTGCAGCAAGTCAGGCTCCATGAGTTCTAGAAGTCATAAAATAAATGCTTTGTAATGAAAAATGATTGCCACTTTAAACACTAGTTTCGGACATCAAAACTAAGAGAAAAATAAAAATAGGCCCAGAATTTAACAAACTCACATGGTTGTGAAGGATGAAAAAGTGCTTCACAAAAATAGTGGAGGTTATATGAACAACAGCTGTGAAATGTATGAGAAAGTGCATTTAAGGTAGTAAGGCGATTTGATTTTAACTAGTAGATATTTCAGCTTCCCAATTTGAAATTAAATACAGCTATGTCGATTTCAAAGTTGTGAACCAAGTGAGAAACTGGCAACCATGTCCCAAAGCATGGATTGCCTTTAATTTAACCCTAAACAAAGTCCATAAACTTAAGGCCCTGCACAACTAAGCAAACTCGTTAACTAATTGAAAAAAGCAATAGTAGCTCTACATATTTACAGGAACTAAGTCAACACACAAAAAAGCAGTCTTGCTAAAAATAGTGAACGCCTATCAAACCTGTTTGCCTTTCTTCCTTGGTAGGGTTTGTGTAACATTTTCCCAGAATCCTTTTATTCCAGAAGACCTCAAAGCAAACTATTCACTGCACTACAAACCAACCACATCACAGTAGTCAAAGAAAGATAGCAATGTTCAGCAAGAGTAATTCCATTTAAGAGTTTCGTTTTAGTCACACACTAGAAGTGATCTGTTCAAACATGGCAACTTAAGGGTCCCTCGGGATGTCTTTAGAAAGCTCTGGCTTTTTATTTAGACATCAGCACACATGCGGAAGCCTTCACTGATACTTTAAGTGAAACATATACATTATAACTACACCTCCAGCAAAATAAAATTCTTTATTTAAACTACAGTCATTCCTTAGTTTCACAGTCATAACTAAAAGACAGCAGTATATGGATTAGGATAAGATAGAGTTTGTTTCACAGCAGGTAATAATTTGAACTTCACTAAAAGTAGTTTTTGAAGAGTCTGTAATGATTTTATCACTTTAATATGATTGCATTTTAACTCATACCCAAACATAAAAAACAAACTCTTCAATACACAGCTTCAGACCTAGATGTGTGGCTGTAAATTTACCATGAAAACTGCTCACATATTTCAGCACCAGGTACAACAAAAGAGCAACTTTGCATTTGATGTATGTAAAAAGTCTTAAAAAGAACCGAATCATCATTTCTCGATCAGCAATACAGCTTTTGCTCTAAACTTATGTAGGCTTCATGTGATGGTTTTAATTTATGTAAACATATTGTAAAATTTGGAGCAGTCAGGTCAAATCATTCCCCTCCATTGATCTCCACTCTGCACGAGTTGAAGTACTTTTATTTCATGACATCTCCAGTCACAAGTCTGGAAAGCTGTCAGAAGGAATGCATAATAAAATCCCTTGTAATTCACATGAACACGCATTAAAATAAACCTCAGAATACTTCACATGAGATGTGAATCTTTAACAAGGCTCAAAACCGAACAAAACTGAGTACTAAAACACAATACTTGGTATTTTCAAATCCCCCCGAGCTACTTTCAAAACAAGATAATTGATCAAAACAGAACAGTTAGGCTTAAGATAAGGTAAAAGATTCAGGTGGGAAAAGGTAGCATTTTGTACAGAAGAAAGCCTCCTTAGTGGGAAAAAAAGGTCATAAAATAGGCTATTTATTGTATAAAATACATCCAGATCACTCCAAGATGCTGTTTATGTAGTTTTTTGAATATGCAAATTCTTTATTTTTAATTGCTTACTAGAATCACTAGGAAATTGAAAATAGGCCAGTATGCCTCAAGCTATCAGTGTTTCGTTGCCAAGAGTATGTACCAATGACAGTTTTAATAAAATTGACTATCTACACATAGATATTACATGCAGAAGAGCATGAAGGTAGCTTCATATTAAAAAAGGCTTTGCTGATGCACTTTAGCATTCAGTAGCATGGTAAGCATTCAGTTAAACTACCTGTTTATGAAATGCAATAAACACTTAGACCACTCTAAAACAACTTCAAAATAAGCTGTTAAGCTTTCAGTGACTACTCACACCCTGAGCCACACACCCTCAACTTGCAACATAACATTCAATGTAATTTAATTCCATAGGACTGAAATAGAAATGCAATAATGAACAGTCAAACAAAAAGGTCAAATTAGTCTTCTATATTAATACATTAATTTGTTAAAGTTTCCTCTGTGATGAATATACAGCACATCCAGAGATCATCTAAGATGTCATGATTATCCTTACACAACTCAAGGCAGCAGGCATTAGGATGTACAAGGTAGAAAAGATGACTATCTGGGAAGAAGTTGTGTATTTCTGTGGTAGAGAAACAGTGATAGAGAATCAGTTGGCAGGAGTGGGAAAACTGGAACACAGCACAGTAACAATGCCTACTTGAAAACATGTGCAAAGAAATGAGGTAGAGGTGAAAAGTGGAGCACAAGAGGTTTTGATGGCAGTAACATGAATTGAGATTGCCACCCAATTCCTTCGCCCCTATACCAGAGGAGGAATTACTGCTGGTTAGAACAGTTCCTTCAAAGTCAATGCAGAGTAAGAATAAGCTGCATTGAGATGGAAGGGAAACAAATTTAGAAAACAATGGCATAGGTGGTGACAATGCAGCAACACCACAGTCACCGAAGATCAGTTAAAATGAGGCACAAATCAACATTAAGAGGTCTTCTTATTCTCTGCTCATAAAATAATGTTGTCTGAAGTTCATGAAGATACTATTAAGTGTTATAATGCTACACACTAACAGGATTAGAGAAAACAAACACAGTAATTGAAGGCATGTCCTACTCAAAAGCCAGCTGGAGAGCTAGTTAGAAAATAACAGACAGCCAAACCACAGATTCATCAACAGAAGAGCCAGAAAAGTTTTTGTCTACAAAGTAAACACAGTATCCCATGGTGTACACAGCTGAGTTTTCACATGAGAGCATCTCCAAAACCTCCATATAGCACAGACCTTATAATCTTACCCAGTTGTTTTTGAAAGACACCAGTAACTTACATTTACTGATTTTCTGTCAGAAGAATATTGTCTTTGTTGGTTGTAGTGATTAAATAATGTTCTAACCTTGGGCCTGATTTCAAACTTGAATTTTTCTGACTTCTGAATCCACGTATTGTTTCCACACTAAGGCTTTCTGCACTAGACTACAAAGTTCCTCGGTATATAGTTGGTGCTTTCATATCTAGCAAAAGCACCTACCCCCCCCATATTTTCCAGTCACCTCCAATTTTTCTGACAGCTTTCCTAAAGTGTGGTCACGAGAACTATACATACTGTGGAACTAACTGCTCCAGAGCCAAATAAAGAGAAATGTTTTATTTGCCTACTTTTGCTCCTGCACTTTGGTAGAACCTCACAGTTGCAGTTAGCACTTAGGTTAGTTATTAGCAAGCTGTTTTCCCAATGCATCCTCAACTCCTGCCTCAGCAATTTCTGTAGCTCAGCAAATGGCTGCACCTTATCCAGCAGTACATTATAGCATGCTAAGCACAGTAATAAATGACTACACTACAGTAGTATGACAAAGACTCTAGAGTTTAAGATGCATCACTGGGCAATGAAAAATGCTCTTAGCACTCTGGTCATAGCTCTCCCCTGACTGTTTTCTGTTGTAGACTCTTCTAGTAGAGCAAAGACAACTAATGCTTTGCCAGCTGAGCATGAGCCCTGCAGCTTTTGTCCAAGTAGGATCAGTCTGTATCAGCAGCTACAGAGTCACAAGAACTGAACACCTGGTATCTAGTACAGTAATAAGACAAAGTGTTAAATGTAAAGTAACATTTATGTTGTGAAGGAATGTCTGTCACAAAGAGCGTACAGCAGGAAAAATCCCAGAGGCATAACTGAAACAACTATCTCCTACATCTGGGCAATCTACAGGTGATAACACCATTCTCCCTTTATGTAAAATTTCAGTTCAAGAATCTGTCTTGTATCACTAACCTTCCAAAGTCAGTATTTTGTAATAAATTAGCTGTTATGATACACCATAGGTAACCCATTTTCCCTAAAAAAAAAATACTGAGAAAGACATTAAGCAGCACAGCACACTTCATGCAGTTGGCTTTTGAAGTATCAAATGATTTGTATGGAAAAGTACATTATTCTGCATTGATCTTGACTATTTCACATTTACATAATTCTAATCCCCAAAGATGCTGGAGACAAACTGCAGATGTAAGGCTGTTCAGGAATTACAGCACTTAAATAGATGAAGACACCCAGATATTCATTAGACCCATCTAGTGAAAGTTGCCATACCTACACCAAGAACAGCCAAAACACATTTAAAGGAGTTTGAGTTGCTCATCTACAGCCTAGTACTTCAAGGTAACTCAAAACAGGCATAAATTAACATCCTGGCACCTTTAAGTTGTGCCAGTTCAGGAGCACTCTCAGACAGTTTTCTCAAACATTTCCAGTGTGGGAACAGCAAATCACAGGGGAGTGACACAGTAGAGCTTCAGACAACAGACATTTGCCACTCAGCCTGCACTTAGTAAATCAGCTTGTCTCTGTTCTGTATGACAGTGAAGCAAAGAACATATTCAAGCATTATGTTGAATATTTACCTTTTTAAAATTAAAATGTTATTAATATACACTTGTTTTGCTGAATTCCATATTTGTGCCTTGCTGTACAAGTCATTCTTGGGCTATGTGGCTTAACAAGGGAGTTTTCCAAGGGTACAGGGGTAGGAGTGTTAAGAGGAGTACTTACGCAGCTGTCAACTTGCACATCATATGGCTTCCTTCACTCAAACATCCATGCTTCTAAACATTCACATGAATTTCTTCCTGAAGCAATCATATTAGCAACATCCAATCATATTAGCAACATCCATCCTGCTCAACTATTAGAAGTTTACCAATCAATCCTTGTGAACTGTATTGTGTTTCTTTCTTGCTATGTCTACTTTAGATTTAAGTTTAGATTTCAGATTCATTCCTAGATTTTTAAGTTTTGCTCAAGGTTGAACTTTTTTCACTCCTAATTCACCTAAACACATGAGTTAAATCTGAAAAGCAAGTTCAGGTCTTTGGGGACAATACTGGTAGAACAGCTGTATCAAGGCACATGCCTCTCTTTTCCATGCACATATACTATCAGTCTGCTATGGCCATAGTCCATTCATGAAGCAGAACACAGCTCTAACAGTGCTAAAAGACTCAATGGAGCACAGATCAGTCTCCAGAAACAGCACCGATACCCTACCTGTACATTCCTCCTGCTGCGCAGACCTGCTTGCACTTATGGACATTGACTGATCACATAATGCCTTTATCCTGCAAATCCTTCAGAGCAAGAATACCAGCTACACAGGCATAAGAAGCTTTCAGTCCAGCAGGACAGGCAAAGAGAATCAGCTTCTTAAATATGAAACTTTCCTTAAAGCCAAGGCAGCGATGGGTTCAATGCCATCTGTTCTCCTCTGTCAACAAGCAGGAGGTGAACTGCAGTAAGACCTAAACAAACCTAATCTATTCCCAGGGAGCATTTCTCATTCACTTTTTGTGTTAAGACAGAATATTAATTAAGACCTAACACTGTTCCTGTTTGCCATGCTCAAACATGGAAGTCATTTTTGATTTTTTTTTCTTTGAGATTCATTGGTAGGAACAGTTATTCAGGGAAAGGATGACCTCAAAAATAGCAGCTTCAGGAAGACTTTGCCCTATAACACTAAGAAATCATTCAGCAGTCTTCTACTGAGGTCTCAGCTGGAGGATCCATTTCACAGCACTGAGGAACATTTTTATAAAGCAAGGAAGGAACCTTTAACTATAGGGTTGAAAAAAGGAACAGTGATGTAGAATAGTATGAAGAAGAGATCATGTACTCAGTTAAAAAAAGCCTTGCATCGTGACTTGAATTCAGTTTCTCTTATTCCAAAAGACATCACGTAAGATTACACGACTTTCCATAACAAAATTAAGATGATGGAACATATTGAATTTTGTTGCAGGTATCTGTCCAAATACTCAGTTAAGATAATCCATTCAAAATGGCTTCCAAATTATGAAAACTGAAGCTGTGTTTATTCAGTAGAAAAGAGGAAGAACTGAACCAAACTAGAGAGGAGAATACAGATTTTTTTTTCCAGTAACTATGATTTGTTTCATTTATACTGCACAAAAATTATAATAACAACTCTACTCTATCAATTTGAAAGGTAATGAAATATTTTCCGAACGGCTTTGCAATACCTGCCATTTTGATATTCTCCAGGGACTAACCATTACCACAGATTTAGACATTCTGCTCAAGAAGAAAAACACTGACAAAAACTGAAGATTTGACACTGACAAAAACTGAAGATCTGAACTCCCGCTTCAAAAAATCCCTCTTTTTAAGACTGCTGTAAATGGCTTTACTAATGCTTCAAGTGTCAAGAAGCATTTCTAATACAGGTCAACATTTATAATGGTCATATGTCTAGAAAAAAACCCAAGTCAGTCAATGGAATACTCAATTTCACCCCTCCGATTCTCAAAAGCAAAAAGGAGACTGTGGTATTAATGCACATGGCTAGTTAAATACCTTTGGAGAGTGGTGCACCTGCTTACTGATCTAAGAACACTAATTTGAAGAACTTTGACTGGCAGGCATAACCCAAAAGTACAGTTAACTTCTAAATAGCTGAAAACTGCTTATTTCAACTTAAGCATTTTCTTATACCTGCAACCTTACAGTGCCACTGCCCACTCTCCCTGGGAGTGTAGGAATTTTGTCCCTCAGTGGTTTATAGATTGCTAAATTATTTTCTCCCTGCCCCAACACATAGACACTTGGTTGAAATGGATGCTATTCTTCACAGGAAAGAAAACCCACTGCCACTTATATAACTTCTGTACAGTATATGCATTAAGGAAAGGACATATATACTTCAACTAAAACTAAGCAAAGACAGAAAAGGTATTTACAGCACATGGTAAGACTGGCAGCTTCAGAATCTCGTTTGTTTTCAATCAAAGGCAGAAATCACTATGCGTGTTACATAGTTAAGCAAATAACATAAGGATACTTCACATGTTTTTCTTCCTAGCCTACTAAAAAGGGTTAGAAAAAGCATGACTTTTAAAAAACACCTCTAAAAACAGCAAACTACATACCTAATTTAACTATAAAACTTATCTACTAACTTCCTAGTGGAATACCCCATTTCCAGAAATAGATTTGAAGGCACAGAAATGAGATAGCATTTAATGTAGCAGAACTGTTAACAGAGAACTCTGCTGGCTAGCTGAATATATGAATCTGGAGATGGAAGTAAGCATTTTTGGTTTTGCTGCACTCCAAGGTCAAAAGAGTCAGAGTAAGATTGTTATTAAGTGTAACAAGCTGATACTGATGAGCTTCGCTTATATGCAATAACAAAACTACTAGTTTATATCTTCAACATAAATTGTTTTTCACATCATTAGGGAGCCAGAAGACATCAGGGAAAAAAATCCACAATAGAATCCCCTCCCCCCCATATTTACTTTGGCACAAACATGACATTTCTGTCCTTGGCCGTCAGCTCTTATTTTAATATTACTCACATTTTAGTTTACTTTCCCAAGCAGCATTACTTTTACTTAAAGACATATCCCACACATTACATCTTTATTTCTTATATTGCAATACAACTTCATGCTTTATGTATGCTGAATGTCAGAAGTTAACTAGCTGAAGTTATTCCTTATAACATTAATATTTCAACTTCCCTATCTCTATCCAGAATTTCTTTTCATAGCTGTTTGCCTCTGAGTTTACAACCACAGCTTGTGAGCTCCTATCTTCCATTACAAGAATTGAAGAATATCATTCCTATGAAGGTAGTTAATTTAGAAAGCAGACTACAATTTGTCTCAGCCCATCAGTAATTATTGGAATTGGACACTGCGGTGCGTAGTCAATCTTGAAACAAACTGCCTGCTGCGTTTTATTGGCAAATGTATGCATGATTTAATGGCTTGCTTTTGGTCACCAGAACAAAATGCTTTCTAAACTGTTTCCATCTGTGGAGTACCTCAGCAGCTCTGCAGGTCTCAGCATTCAGAAGCCATGTTTGAAACTTAAGCAGGTTGAGACTTGTTCCCAAGACTGGTCTAACAGCTACTGAAAGATGCTTAATCTGGCATCCTCAATCTTCAACTGCAGTGGAAAGAGCTGTTTCCTTCAGTCTTGTCAAAGAGCAGCAAGGGGCATTTCTAGCCATCTGGTCTGCAGTCACACAATGGTTAAGACTGGAACCCCTGGAGGCTGTGTAGTCCCCTTGCTCAAAGCAGGGTCACTTATGCAACAGGTTACTTAGGACCTTTCCCAGTCCAGTCTGGGTTTGAAGACCTACAAGTACAGGGAGGCTTCACACCCCAGTGTGTTTGCTGTGGAGCCCAGAACCAGACACAGCATTTCAGATGGGTGCAACCAGTGTTGAGTACAGGGGCTGGATCACCACCCTTCCACTGCTGGTGATGATGTTCATTCCAATGCAAACCAGAGTCCTGTTGAGCTGTCTTTGCCATAAGAACACATTGCTGGGTCAGGCTCAACTTATCCACCAGCTTCCCCTTTGACTGGATGACAAATTCAGCAAAAGCCCCATCTTTGTTCATGTTCCTACTTAAGGTATAATGCCTACTCAACGGCAACAATATATATAAGAGATAGATATCAAGACAATAAGACCATCAGGTAATAGAGTTGACCACGTTCCCTAAACAGAAATGTGCCTCAGAATCCTGCAGTGCTGGAGCCATTTATCAAAATTAGAGTTGAGACTACATTAAGCAGAAAGATTACCTTGAACAAGAATACCATGATATTTTGAGCAAAGCAACATTATTAAGCATTAAAGAACATTTCAACGTTCATGTCCTTCAACAATAAAGGATTAAAATGTAACAGGGAAGTTGTTTTATTCAACCAGCAAACCCACAAATTCTGTATAATGATGAAGTCTCAGTATTTTACCATTCTAAAAGCTGTTGCCAGTGAGTATCACCATACAATAAGACTGTACAATGTTGAAAGACTGAGGGGAAACCTATCTTCATTTAGCCAAAACATAAGCTTTGCTGGAATTATGCATTTTACTCAATATTAAAACTTGAAGTAATATGGCCTCGGTGCATTCAACACATGCAACTAAGTTCTGTATTACTGAAGTCACTTAGAAATAATACAAATAAAACTACTTAAGCTCAAAGGCAGATGTTAAATAAACCCAAGACTTTTTTTAAACACAAGTTTCTATTTGGCAAACAGAATTAAAAGCATTAAGGCTTCACAAGCACAACACTTTGTACCACATGGTCTTGCAGTGTATCATGACAGGCTGCCATGCTCATGTCTAAACCAAGCTGAGCATTACTTAATCAGACATAATAGAACTTGCTATGAAAGTGAAAATATTTCCATAGTGCTTTTTCAGCAGACCTCGTAGGTACAGTAACATGATGATTCAGCAGCAGATGAGCTCCTGCTCAAAACAGAGGGAAACATCTACCAGAAGTGGAAGAGCTGCTGACCATTCAGTTGCAATTATCCCAGAATAATTGCCTTGCTTTTTGATCCACAAGCACAGGCTATCTTTAGGGAGGCACAGCAGCATCTTCAGTGAATTTCTTCAGGATTATTTCATATTAATAGCTCGTAACCCACTTCCCCTCTCACCTCCCTTCATCCTCTATTTGCCATTTCTTTCTGGTATTTACTGAAATCACTCCAGGTTGAACATGATCAGAGTGGTAAAGCAGCCGAGGAGTAACAGAGCCATGTGACAGGTATGCTTATTGTACAAGACAAGAACAGGTACTGTCATTTGATACTAGTAACAAAAATATCTTCCCCTCAACTAGCTCAGAGATGTGTTAAACTATGTCACCTAAGAAGGGCTAAGTATGTAAGTCACATAATACAGCTAAACTCTCAGCATCTTTATTTTTAGAGGAGAAATATTTTAACCAGAAGAGTTGCCTACCTTCTGGGATCAAGAATATCAAAAGAACTTAAGATTCAAGAATTGCTGAGGATCAAATAGCAAATGCTACCTAAAATTAGCAAAGCATGATTTCTCAAAATAAAAAGCAAATTCATCAAGAATCATTTTTAATGTCCTGTGGCTGTCGGGGGACCACAGTGTGTCACAGGGTATTAGGGGTTGGAAGGGACCTTGGAGACCTTCAAGTCCAGCCCCCCTGCCAGAGCAGGGCCATACAATCCAGCACAGGTCACACAGGAACGCACCCAGGAGGGTTTTGAAAATCTCCAGAGAAGGAGACTCCACCACCTCTCTGGGGAGCCTGTTCCAGTGCTCTGTGACCCTTACAGTAAAGAAGTTCCTCCTCATGTTAAGGTGGAACCTCTTGTGCTCCAGCTTACATCCATTCCCCCTTGTCCTATGACAGGGCACGAGTGAGGAGAGGCTGTCCCTTTCCTATTGACACTCAGCTCTCAGATATTTATAAACATTTATCAAATCCTCTCTCAGTCTTCTCTTCTCCAGACTAAAGGGCCCCAGGTGTCTCAGCCTTTCCTCATAGGGCATGTGCTCCAGTCCCTTAATCATCCTTGTAGCCCTCCGTAGGGATCTGCTTGAGAGAGTCCAATCTCTCTTGAACTGGGCAGCCCAGAATTAGACACAATACTCCAGGTGAGGTCTCACCAGTGCAGAGTAGAGAGGGAGCAGAACCCCCCTCGATCTGCTGGACACGCTTTTCTTAATGCACCCCAGGATGCCATTGGCCCTCCTGGCCCCAAAGGCACATTGCTGTTCCATGGAGAGCTTGTTATCTACCAGGACTCCTAAGTCCTTCGCCACAGGGCTGCTCTCCAGCAGTGCGGATTCACTGCTCTGCACAGAGAGGCCACACCAAGATGCACAAACTCCAAACACTTCATAAGCAATCCTGAGATGGAAGCAGAACCACCTAGCTAACCAGTCGAAATGAAAGCAGCCGCCACAAAATAATAAATGGCAAACCAGCAAAAAGTCTCTACGGACCATGGAAGATGAACTGGCTACTAAAACCTCCAAACTGTAACAAGATTTCTTTTCTGAAGTATAAGCCAGCTTTCCTCTCAATGCATCAGATAGTAGGATGATACAATAAAACAGTTGTTCTGCAATCTGCATATGCTGTTCTGCTTAGTCTATTCACCTACACATATCATCTAAGTGTGGCTAAACAGATGGGAAGTCCCACCAACTGCTTAATCACAGCCTAAAGGCATCAAGATATTCTGCATGACATTTGAGAATTATTCTAAATTTTTGTATTGCAAAGTGTTTACCTAAAACCATTTAATTTGTGATTAAAAGATATGTCTTTAATTTTGACTTAATACATTAAAATACAATTTATGTCAATTAAGGAGAACAAACTTAGGCCTAAGAGGATTAGCAGATCAACATTAGCAATGAAGACACACCAATATACAAAAATAGCTGCTGCAGGGCGAAAGCAGCACCTTCTTACTTGCCAACATCCTCTTTACTACCATGTTGTTATTAAGTTAGTGCACACTGCTACCAACCTCAATACCACTTTGTCTTGCTAGTTTTACAGCTGTATTGTAGTAGCCACAGCGTAGAAGATGTTCCACCATCATACGATCCATTCGCTTCTTCTTCCACATGTTTGCAGCAGCTGGTTGGTCACTACTATGTTCTTTCAGATGTTCAATCCTACGTTTGCAGAGTTTTGCACTTTCATCTTCAGCCTGGATTGATTCAACTGCCTAAAAAGTAAAAGTTAATAGGAACAAATCAGAGCAATCCATTTTCAAAGCAGTTTTAAAGCAAAATACAGTAAGAACTGTTTGTAGGCATACTTTACCTGTTACACAGTTACTCCCTACAGCATTTCTTTCCTTTAAAAAGATGTTTCCTAGGGCAGTGCGTAAGTTTTTGCATGACTGGTGCAGTTCTGAGATATACCTGCGTATAAGTTTTGACATGTCTGACATTGAGAACGGGCATTTTTCTGCTTAAAGTGCAAATAGTCCAAAACCAGCAACATACCAGCTACAGCAGCAACTGCTGTAATACTGAAAGAGCAGAAGGTTTGCAGTCATCTTATCCAAACAGTTGAAAGTCATGAATTCCCACCTCTAACCTATGCATGGCTTCTTCCTCAAGCAGCTGTCTTTCTGAATTAGTTCTACAGAGGAGTGATGCAGAGTAAACCCACATTACTTCTAATACACTGGAGCCATTTTAATCAGTCATGCAATAATGGAAATTATATAAGCATTTGGCCTCCACACACAGAATTCAAAGGTCTTAGAGGAGTTTGAGAAGCTATCAGCTTTAAGCTGGTATTATTTTACTTACCTCGGCTACTCTGGAAACATGGATCTACTGTTTACTTAAGAACATAAATTTCTTCAGAGGAAGCAGAACGACTTGTTTTAAAACCAACATATTGGCATGACCAGCACAATACACACCCTCCAATACATCTCCACAACTGTTTTTTTAATTAAAAAAACCACTCAGGTCATACTTACTTTCATGATTAGTTATGCTGCAAATTTTAGGAGGCAGTTTTATTACAGACATATCACAATTCCAAGCTAGCTGACTCACTGCACAGCACCTGACAACTCTGGGTCTTGCCAGGCTGCAGAACACAAGAAAGCCTGCAGTACCTTTGTATGCTTGCTAAGGTAAAAGCAAAGCAGAAGATGGAGGCTTACTGCCTTTCCCACCTGCAATATATCACTAGCGATGCAAGTTCCAATTGGGTTGTCTGTCTTGTGGCAATTTTAAACTTGCTGTGCTTGAGTAACTGTATAGCTATAGCAACAGGGAAGTCCATGCAGGTTTGCCAACCAAGCACACACCAAATAGCCTGGTTGGCTTTTAGCAACCCACTTTGCACTCCATGCTGGCAGAGCTACCTTACCAGTACTCCAGCTCTTCAGGCTACAGTACCATCCCTGGATAACAACTCCAGCTCTGAAAGCACAGGTTGGTTCTCAGGACTTGCACTATGCATGCTCATTGAAAGACTTCTTATGGAAGGATCAATATTTGAAAAGCAAAGTGAAATAGATGAAAACTTGTGCAAGAAAATCCTACCAAGCATTTTCCCCAATTAAGCTTGACTCTGATCTGGTCCTTAATACCAAATTCAAGTATCTAAACCCCCAGTCACTATACAAGATAGTCTTAATAAAGTTCAGGTAAACATTTATAGCCTGAGTTGGTTTTATCACTGAAGTCTGAGTTACTTCTACTGCTGAATTTAGCTTTCTTTTGTAACATACAGTTTGGAGATCAGTATTTTGTTTAAGTTATAAACTGCATCTTTTCCTATTCAGCAAGCAAACACTAACTCAGTCCAACCCTCACTTTAACTTGTTAGATGTCTACAGTATTATCAGATGGGTAGGCAACCTCCAGATTTATTCCGAATAAAAATAGAAGTATTCAAGGCAGCCAGGCACAAAGGTTGAGGCCCTTCTCATTTCACAGTTTTGTATCTGGACTTGCACAGCTCTTGCTGTTTTTTGATCCTTCTAGTGCATTCAGAAAGGCTACAGATCCTTTTCAAAACCCTCTGAAGCAAGTCTATCTGGACTTGTCCTGCTGGACATTAATAAAACCTGAGGGAACAAGCATATTAAACAGGATACAAAAGGGAAAATACAAGGGCCTAGGTTTCCCCAGGATCATTTTCAGAATCCAAGAAGCCTGCTGTGTTGAAAAGCTCTTTTTAAACAGCATGTAAGGTGTTAAATAAAGGACCCATCTAATTGTATTAGGGCCATCTCAGCAGTTCATCAGATCCTTGTCTAAACATGGGAGGAAACAGGTCCCACATGGGTCCAAAGGCCCTAAAGAAAACAATCATTTTGCTTGAGGCAGAGATTACAGAGAAGACAGTTGGAGTTGAGGGTTTGGAGCAGAAACAAGACCTTTCTATTTCAGGACACTTTTACTGTTAAACTGTGGAGCGGCGAGGGAAGACGCGGTCAATCAATGTGATTGGTAGGCGAAACTCCGTTTATTAGCTATCAGTGCAGTACTTTTATATGGTCACACCTGTCCATCCTCTATTGGTTCAATCCACAGG
>JANHFX010011200.1:8608-21486 GCA_027560015.1 Chloroceryle amazona | reverse complement strand
CTTAGCATAACCCAACCCCTCATGCGGTTACAGAAACCTGTTACACCCTCACTCCACAATATTCTATTATTGTACAGCTTATTAGCTCAAGGACATGCTGTCTCCAGCATTCTGTCTCAGAGAGCATTCCTCTTAAAGGTACATGACCCTTGTCTTTTAGCCATTCTACAACATTAAACAGGTTGGTTTTTTTTTTCCCCCATTTGTTCTTTCTGAGCAGCTATAAGATCCCCCACAGTCTTTCAGGCAGTCAAAAACAAATGAGCAGTTACACTAAAATGGAGCCTTGCACCCAAAACATTCAGTGATGCTTTCAGACACACCCACACAGTCAAAGATTTAACAAGTGAATAACTTACTCCTCCACATCGTTACTACACACCTACAAGCAAAAATCTAACACCTCCTTCAGAAATAGCATTAATTTCTTTCTGTAACAGAGAAATGAAGAAAATGTATCCTTCAAGACCTCTAAGTCTCACAAACCAAAGACGAAAACAGCAATTTATGAAGTCTTTTGCAGAACAGCTTTTCAACACCCAGCTAACCTGTTCAAGCAGAAAACCCCAAATCAACATACATGACAGCATTATTTTCATGTTGTTCACCTCCAAGGTATTTTGACGCTTCACTTAACCAACAGATATAAATCTTCAGACTGAGTTATTTCATTTAAGTTTTAATGAAATGACTCTGCTACCATTTGTTTCATCTATTTTTGGAGAAGCACTGCTCTAAAGCCAAGTGACAGAGCTATTTTCATTTTTCTGCAAGATTTCTTTCAAGTAAGTGTTCTGATGAGTCTCAGGATGAGTAATATTCCCATCCAAAATAAGGATGGCTTAAACTATATAGTTTATATTTTTAACTCATCCTTCTTGGAAAGATGTGGTAGTCATGAATGCTTGTGTGAAATAACAGCCAAGCTTTCAAGCTTAACATCTAGAAGCAGGTTATCCTGCTCAGCTTTGTTTAAAATGCTTTTACTAATATTCCCTAGAAACCTTCCAGCCTAGAACTTTAGAGTTTATAAAATAAGCGTTCAAGTAACAATCCAGGACAATTTGTACATTCTTGTGCAAAGAAGCCCCAACCCTGCATACAACTGCCCCCTCTCCCCCAATGGGGTTTAAACAGTTTTCAGACTAATCTATCCATTTTTGCTTCTCAAGTGATCAATAAATGCAACCGCACAAATCTTTCCAGAGTGGTAATTGATACAAACCAATACATTTTGCTAATTCTCTTCTGTGGATAGAAAAATTCATTTTTGGTACTGTAAGTACATATTAATTTTACCTCTTGGAAGTTTGGTATACTTAGTCATGGAACACCAAGTGCAGACCTTCTTAAGTGCAGTGAAGCATGATACAATAACCTTTGGTGTTTTGCTGTGCATTCTAAGGCCTTTCTTTACAGCACCAGTAACACATACATCTTCGGGAAGAAAATCCAAGCAAAAAGCATTGCAGAAAACTCCTTCTGTTAACTTTGTAAAGTCTAAGCAATCAGAAGGCAGAACGCCACTCACCTTTCGTTTCAGAACACTGAGTTTTTCAACTACTCCATCTAGGAGACTAACAACTGAATCCACAGCAGGACAACTGCTCAGTGTCTTCTCCAGCTCTGCCACAACCATTGTAACGTGGCTGGTCTCTCGATCAATGTTTTTCTGTGCGGCTCGAAACCGTTTGTTCAGTGTTTCATATGGCACCTAAATAAAAAATATCAAATCGTTAGAATTTCTATATTAAAAGCCAGGTCTTCTAGAGTTTAAAAGATATTGTCTGATGCTGTCAGAATACCTAGGTTCCAGGACACTAGAGGTCATTAACTGACCTTGAGTTCTCATATCAAAGCTCTTTATTTAAGCCCCCTCAGCTAGGGTCCAACACTCCAAAAGTTATGAGAAAAAAACCTGTCGGGAAATAAAACATTTTAGATTCTTTTCTGATACCACTTTTACCTATCTTTGACTACACCAAGCACTAATGTGAACCGTTGAGAAAACAGAAAACAGACAAACATATCAAAAAAAAACGAAAAGCTATGAGTTATCTTCCACTAAGACACCATCCTTCAGAACATGGCTTTAAGTTTACAGTGGCTTTAAGCTTACACTTCTTTCCTTCAGGAGTTCATAAAAGAGAAAGGTCCCTTTGAACAAGCATATATAATGTATATTGGCTATTGAAAACTGTATACATAGTACACCAGTGGTTATTCAGGAAGTCCAATAGCTCTCCTATGTACTTCTGCTCATGAAAGACCACTTTGTAATATTAATTCTAGTAGGACTGTAACAAATTATAAGAGAAACCCCATTTAAGTTTTATTTTAGTGAAAAAAGCCTACATTGTACAACTAAGCTTGTTAAATTCCTCTAAGGTTCCATTCCTTGGTTTAAGGACTAACCAGTCTTGGAGGTCTCCTGCCCTATTTGTGCCACACCTTCACAGGACAGATATATCAAAAGTGCTACTGATGGCCATTAAGGACACACATAAGACAGTAGTCTACAGCCTAGTCAAATTTCAGGGTACTGAATGATTTGGGGAATGCTTACAGTAAGTGCTAAACTACACCTATCATGCTGCTTCCACTACAGTGACATCTTTAGCAATATAGACAGGAAGTTTTATTCACACACAAACAGAAATTTTAGAATAAAAACATTCAAGTGCTATGCACTTAATTCATTCGTATCTTGAAAAAGTCTATAACAAGTTTTTTTCAGGTGGTTATAATCTTGATTGCTTTTCCACTAATCAAAGGCATAATTTAGCTAGCAATCAGATTACCCATATTAAAGGTAAAACAGGAAACGCAAATCAGTGCTCTGTTTGGTACATATCACGTACATGTTTGATTACAAATCTTTCAAGTACATCACTTCTAATCAATTATATCAAGATTGTTTCCAATTTCTTCCTTCTAATCACTTGCATGCAAGTGAGTATCCCCAGGGTTGACTCTCCTTTTGGGCTCTATTAGTAGAAAGGTTACTAGTTAATCATTACAATTCATTAAGTAGAGATACAGTGAGAAACAGTTTAGGTTCAGAGTAAGGAAGATAAGCCAAGTACGTGCTTTCCAAGACTCTGACCTACAACAGGCTGCTCTTATTTGTAGTAGAAGTATGCCACGAGGTTACTCCTGATACGGTAAGAAAGAGCTCCTTCTCCTCTGAGAAAGACTGCAATGATCTATTTGATGGTTTATTTTGGCATCTCAAACTAAGACCTAAACAAATGACAGAACAAGCCCTTACCACAGGAAGTATCAAGCTAAACCAACTATTTTCCTTATACATTCTCCCCTAAAAATCCCAGCACCACCACTCCCCAAAAATCAAACCACTTACGAGTATCACAATTAGGAAGCTTCAACACATACTTGCCTATGTTACCATCTTTTATTCCAACTTTAGCTCTTACTTCCTTTCTCTATCTCCACAAAAAAAAAAAAAAAGATAAAATGCTTTAAAGCACCATGGATGTTTTTGGGGGGCCATTATTTTGACATCTCATGCTTTTGAACATGGAAGCTTGTTTCTAACTCAAAAACTTGATGCCAGATAGTATTAAGACAACTTCTTTTCACATCCCCATTTTTCTTACCATTAATCAAAAAATGTTTCCTTCAGTTACTTGCAATCTACTGAATTTAATTTCTGCAAGTACTTTGCTAATCAGCTTTCCACAGCACACTGAAAAGCTACATCAATAACGATTTTCAGAGGCTGCTATTATTTAAGTTGTTACAGAAGTGTTTGTTAAATTTTGAGCCATCAGCTGAAGTGGACACACATCTAGTCAGTCTGAAAAAAAAAAGTAATCCTAGCTTTAATCTCCCTTTCCCCTAGTTTCTTATCTGCACATGAGCAATAACAGTTTCCGTTTCCCATGTTTTGTCTCTTTAGCGTGCAAATTTCTGGCACAGTCTGTGTTCATATGACATTTAGAACAACTGGACTTTCAATTTTAGCTGGCATCATTATATATCATTTATAATGTGTCTAGATGAAGTAAGGTTTTGAAACTTGTTTTATCTATTTTTTTCCTACCCTAAAAAAGATCAGACTAACCTGTGTGGAATAGGCTAGAAGTTGAAAAATTTTGCTATATACTCTGAAAGTAAATAGAAAAAAATATATTGCTAAACATAATTTTAGTGTACCATAAAAAGGGAAACTACTTTAAAAGTACAATGAACTTATTTTCCCAACTGAAATGGACAGTAGACACTCTTAACCAGGGTTTTTACACAATTTGCATAAGCAGTTATTTCTTACTAGAAAGCCAGCAGGTTTTAGAGAATATTTGTAATGTGTATCCAGGTACAGCTTTTACACTTAAAAGAATAAATTCTACCAATGCCAGAATCTGGAAGTTGCATTTGCTACACTTCTTACAGAAAAAGCATCTTATCTGGACTCTACATCCTGATCCCCTGGTTCTTTTGCTACTCATACAGCTCCCATGCTCCCAAGACTCAGTTTCCCAGTACTGGTTTGCTTTATCACAAAGCTCTTCAAAAAGTTACAAGCACTGTACCTACCAATAGTTTATTTTTTTTCTTCCAATACAGAAAGTAAATGGAAGGAGATCATAGCAAAACAATGCCTTGGAAAATGCAAATCTAAAAATTCTTAATTAAGGTTCACTTTAATTTTTGGGTACCACAGTTATAAAACAGCAAGCATCAAACTTTTTGGACCAAGAGACACCTGCAAATTTTACATATCAGGTGACACAAGCCTATTAGAGACTAATTTTTTACTGCCAGTACCATTCTGTGACGAAGCCTGGATTACAGCTATTCTTTAAGGACAAGAATGACCTGACAAACTCAGCCTAGAGATGCATTACAGACAAGAAAAAAAGGATAACCAGCTACTAAATATTGCAAAATTTGAAATAAAGCAGCAAGAACTGACCAGAATGTATTCTGTAAAAGTACAATACCAACCCACCCTACTCACTAGAGCTTGAGAAACCACACCTCAGTTGGCTCTTACCATAAGCATGCAAGAGAATAGAAAGCTGTAAAATTAGTGGGCAGCACAGTTAAAGTCTAGTGTCATTGAACAGCTCAGCTTTTGTTCATCAGGTTCCACAGCTGCAGACACATTCAACTTAGGTTTATTTCACTAAACCAGGTGAAATAAACCTAAGGAAACAGAATTTGACTTAAGTTAGAACAGCCTACAGAACAAATTACAGTAAATCAAGTTTTTCCAAGATCAAAATTTTGCTACTGTGTTATGAAGTAAAGTCAGCTTGACTGGAGGCTTCTGCAAATGTAGCATAACTGTTACCAGGTGGTAAGTGCTAACAGAGCGCAAAGACAACCGAAGAACCTGATCCAAGTATTTTCTTCATTTCAGGAGTTACTTCGCTCTGGTTTTAGAAAGTCAGAAAAGTCTGGTACACTGTCCCAGAACATGCTCCAACCACCTCTAGTTGGTTTCCAGCGGAGACAAGACTTAGGAGAGGATCCTTCTGGGTCTAAAAGCTTAAACAAGTGGAAGAAGAAGGATTGCTACGAGAACTGTACTTTGACCTTGGCTGCTCATCTGAGAGGAGGGAGTAGAAAACAGCAGAGCTAAGATTGTCAGAACCAGTTTTTAAGCTTACACTTAGGAACTCAACTCTGATGTTAACTATCTGGCCTTCAGCCCAAACAGTCCTCTTCCAGCTTGCGAATGTGAGTAAGGCAAGACTGACTAGTTCTAAAATCATGAAGTAGTTAAAACTATTTGAATTGTGCAAATGTAGGTAATTTATCTTCTAATAAGCCTCATAAATTTTAACTTGAAATACCCATAAATATAGTATATTTTATAATAATACTAGATATATTTTGATCAAAATACATTTTTCAATAAGACATTCATTTACTATGTGATACCATTTTCTTGATTTTTCTGAGTATATATTAAAACTTGAAAAAAGCAGCAGGTATTAAATGCTTACATCTATTTTATCCTGGTGGTTAGCAAATTGTAAATACTTTCCAAGTGTTTGTCTGTAAAAAAAATATTTAAAGAAATATAAATATCAAGTTAAACCATCCAGTCCTCTACACAGCAATCTACAATGCAGCTCTACCTTGTTTTTTACATTTGTTATCAAAATCTTAATGAAATTATTAATTTTCCTTTTCTTAGGGTTTTCCAAAATGTATCTATGGGCACACAGTACTCTATCTATAGATTTTATATACAGAAACAGACTGCCAATAAGTACTCTCAACTCAGCCCATGTTTGTCCCTACAGGTTCAGAGAAAACTGGCTTTAAAAAACCCCAAGATACTATCTATAGCCCTTAACAATAGAAAAAGGGAGAGCAGAACACAAATCACCTTCCCCTCATAGAAGTTCATTAATTATAGTGATCAAAGCTTAAAAAGCTCTGCTACCTCAATGGTATTCATGGTGGTGGGAGTAAGACAAACACACTGGAATACTTACACTGGTTTTAGCACCTTGAAATCTACTAAGCGGCTTAATGGCATCTAAAGAATGTGGTGAAGTTTTACCTTCCTCAAACACTGGCAGCTTCCCTGACAGACACAGTCACTCACTAAGCACCGGGGGTTTGCAAACAAAGTGAAGACATGCACTGTTAAAAGCCTCTCTCCTTGGGGAAAAGTACAAAAGAAATATGAATTGTGGCAAGATCATCTTCGCAGAGGTGTTACAGTCTTCCAGTCATGATGGAGGAAAAGGATTCTGAGCCACAGCTGGAAATCCAGCACTCAGTAGCATCATGGGCAGCATGTACATTCACTTATTCAACTAGAGTTCAAATTAATAATCAATTGCAATTACGAGAGATTTATAAGACAGATAAGCAGCACAAGGAAGATGAAGAAAGGCATCCACAAAATTGAGTTTGTGACCTGGCAACAAAGGACGGCAGAAAGTCTCATTTCTAAATGCCACATCTGTCTTTACTTGTAAGATGGTCTTCTAAACCTTCCTGATTGGGTATGAGCAACTGCGTCTGGGGAGAGATGTGCTATTCACAGGGGAAGTCTAAAGCAAGCTGAAGACATACAGGTTCATGGACCAGAAGGGAAGGAGCTCTTCGATGATACTGTAAAGCTGATATGATCACCTCTGAAACTCCTTCACCATGACAAGACCTCAATGACTCAAAAGGGCAAGTTCCTTGCCTCTCTTCCAAAAAGATAACCTGGAAAACTCAAGGAAACTACAGGCAGGTCTGCCTCATCTCAGCTCTTGAAAAAGTTATGGGGGGAAAAAAAAGTAGGTGAAAGTAATTTCCATGCTGAGAGAAGCGACTGGGACTAGCCAGTCTAGATTTGCCGTAAGTGAATCAAGCTTGACAATGCTCTTTGCTTTCAGTGATGAGCTGATTGCCTGTGAATGACAGAAGCACACTGGAAGCTTTCATAAGTTTTGTGACACTTTTGACACAGTATCCCACAGTACCCTTGTAGCCAAATTGGGAAGACATGGACTGAATGGCTGAATATAACATAGGTTAGGGACTGATTGGACAGTAAGGCTCAAAGAATAATGGTCAGTGTTTCAAAAGCTACCTGGTGGCCAATTACAAGTACTGCTTGCCTCCCAAGGAATGTTATCAGCTCTAACATACGTAGTCTCAACCATCTGTACTACAGAACAGAGCACACAATCAGAAAGCTCACAGAGGAAAACCATTTGGTGGAGTACTTGATAGCGCTGGGTGGCAGACCTGGCATTCAGAAGAAATCAAAAGCTGTAGAAACACACCAAGAACTTTATGAAACACAATCAAGACAGAAAACAGAGCCCTACACATGGCACAAAACCGCCCCACTCATTAGCACAGGCCGTGTATAATTGGCTAGAATCACTTCTTCAGAAAAAGATTCAGAGGTTCAGGTGGGCAGCAGGTTGGATGTGAATCAGCCACTGACTCTTGTGGCAGTGAAAGTTAACCACACACCAGGCTGCATTAGCAAGTTTAAAGGCAGTGGGTTGAGAGGAGCAATTATTGTGAGCTCAGCACTCATGCAGATGCATCTGGAATACTGAGTCTGGTTTTCAGGTCACTTCCCCCTCTGCCAAAGAAGAGATGTTGACAAACTGGAAAGAGTCCAGAAGGCTGCCACCACAACAGTTAGCTGGTTGGAGGATATAAAATCCAAAGAGAGGCTGAGAGGGGCAGGCTTGTTTCACTTGCCTGTGAAGGCTACAGGGAGTTTGGAACAGCATAATCTGATAGAAGTCTTCCACTACCAAAAGGTGAAGGTCATAGATAAGAGCTAGCCAGACTCTTCTCAGAGTTACTGCGCAAAAATGAAGAAGGCCGAGCTGACAACTGGCAGCAAACACTATCTGGACATAAGGAAACAATTTTAACCAGAAGAGTTGGTAAGCACTGAAACAGCAGCCCAGAAAGGTGGTAGAGTCCCCACCCTTGGGAAGTTTCAGAACTAAGAACGACCCTCAGCAACTCAAATTAGCTTTGCAGTTAGCTTGGATTCCAGCAGAAGCCTGAAATAGTCTGCAGCAGTCCTTTCATACCTTCATTTTACAAATTCATCTAGAGAGAGATGGGATCATAGATTCCCATTACTAATTTTAGACACCAAATCCAACTCCCTATCAAGATATGAATGGCTGTACCAGGTAAAACCAAAGGGACTCCTCTGCTACTATTCTTTCAGTGACAGCAACCATAAAGTGCAGCACTTGGGGGGGGGGGGGGAAATAGGCAAAACAGAGTTAAAATCCCAAATTATAATCCCAGTGAGTCTTTTTTGGCTTCTTGAGCCAGAGATGAGAGTTTTATAGCAGAAACACCACAGGGTGCTTCTCATCCATGAACTCTAGTAGTTGCTGCTGACCTGTGGAGTTTTAGCACTGCAACATCTTATGGTGAGACATTTCACAGCCTCACACATTGTATGAGGAAATGCTCCTCAGTTTTGACTTGTCAACTGCTAGCCTTATTTGAAACCCTTTCATTCTTGTTATGGAAGCAAGAAAGGGAACATCCACTCTCTCCTATGCCCCTCATGTCTCTTGAGATTGAAGAGGCTCTTTCTAAACCATTCTTTGAAGACAGGCATCCCACATCTCTAATCATTCTTGCCCCTTTCTAGACATCTTCCAGTTCTACTACATTCTTTTTCAGGATGAAGGGAGAAACTATGTTAACTTACACTACTTGAAAGAAGCAGCCATGGATTCTCATTGCTACATAATGAGGTTCTCCATTCTTTCCTTTCTCACTTTTCTCTAAAGTTTGTCAGTATTAACCTGATAATTCCCAGAAAACATTCACTATAAGCCCAAGATGCCACTCATCAATGATGATTATTTCCGACTCGGTTATTGTGTATGTAAGACTAAGATTGTTTTTCTTTCTACCATACCTAAAAACTGTATCACATTTCACTTCTCTATACTGAATTTCATCTATTTTAATACCTGTCCAGTCTCTCATCCTTCTCTAGTGCTTCACACTTGGGTTCCATCTGCAAAACCTCCATTTTCTTAGTATCATCAAGGAAACCAGATCATCTCAGCATTGACTCTTTCGGGCTGTTCAAATATCTGAATATCTGCAGTACTGGCAGAGACACCAGTAGAACCCTGACACTAAACTTCTTCCATTACAGAGACTCGCTACCAAATCCATGATTGTTTCTTATGCCTCCCAGTTAGCTATCCAGAAAACTTCTGTCTGCTTTCTTTCAAGAGTTCCTCATAAGGGATATCCCAAAAACACCACAACCAACCAACCCACCAACATTAAGATGAATAAACTATCAATCAAATCCACCACCTTTTTTTTTTTTTAACATAGAAATGCAGTATCCTTGCACAGCATGATTTTACTTTTTGAAAGCCACATTAACTGATGTACATTACTCCATACATGATAATTCTGGAAGATATTTCTGCATCAATAAGCCATTGGCTGGAAGGGGAAAAAAAAAACAACAACCAATTGCATGTATTAAAAAAATCTCACTCTTATTTTATTTAGTAAAGTAGAAGCACCAAAACAAAACATTCTACTTTTTCTTAGAGTCCGTGGCCTGAAGCTGCACCAGGGGAGGTTTAGGATGGATCTTAGTAAGCACTTCCTCACATAAAGGGCAATTAGACACTGGAATGGACTGACCAGGGAGGTGGTGGAGTCACCATCCCTGGAGGTGTTTAAGGAAAGACTGGATGTGGTGCTTGGTAACATGGTCTAGGAAGACCTTACTGTGGCCTTTCAGTACTTAAA
The DNA here is from genome assembly GCA_027560015.1 of Chloroceryle amazona. Classification (NCBI taxonomy): domain Eukaryota; kingdom Metazoa; phylum Chordata; class Aves; order Coraciiformes; family Cerylidae; genus Chloroceryle; species Chloroceryle amazona. The sequence continues at coordinate 11,223 of JANHFX010011200.1, read as the reverse complement.
GGGGCCTGTCAGAAAGATGGGGACAGACGTTTTAGCAAGGCCTGTTGTGCTGAGACAAGGGGTGATGCTTTTAAACAAAGAGAGGGAGATTTAGACTAGAGAGAAGGAAGACATTTTTTACACTGGGGGTTGTGAGACCCTGGCCCAGGTTGACAGCAGGGTGGTAGATGCCCCATCCCTGGAACTATTCCAGGTGAGGTTGGTCAGGGCTCTGGGCAACCTGCTCTGGTTGCAGATGTCCCTGCTCCCTATAGGGGGGTTGGACTAGATGACCTTGAAGTCCCTTCCAACCCAAACCATTATGTGATTCTCTGTGATTAAGTGATGTGATGGCTTGTCCAGCAATATGCTTTGGGACTCAGCTTGCAAATTAAGTCACCCAAAACTAAGGTCTGTAGTAAATGTGTGCATAGAATGAAGGGCAGCATTCAGTTCTTGTAGGTGTTTAGCGTCATTTGAGATGCCCCAGGGTGTCTGGGACATCCTCTTAGGGCTGACAGGTACAAAACAGGATTTATGAGAATCAGGCCTCCTCTCAGGCCAGATGGGTGTCCCTTCAGGCCTAAAATAACACCAGGCTCTTATGTCCAGGCAAGTGAGTCCAGCCCTAAGTGCCTGTTATAATCAGTGGAGTACTATAATGTGCACAGAACACAGACACCTACCTTTGAGCTGAATGCCTTTCTGAACCCCACTGTTTTGATGGGATATCTGCTTAGACACTGAGGGTATAGATGAGCACATTTAGGTGTCTAAATCTGCAGACTACATCCCACCCCAGGAGTCCCTGAAGGTCACAGGGACCCTGATGGTCCCTGAAAGTCCCTGAAGTCATTAAGGCTGGTGAGGGCTAGTACTCATCAACTCAATGATCTTCATCTGAGCAGCAGTTTCTTACCCAGTGCCAGAGACTTTTAGTCCAGAAGTACATTAAACTCAAAGTGAAGCTGAAGATGGTTCTTACAGACATCAGCCAGCTCATAGTTTCTTAGATTTCAAGGCCAGGGTATGACACACAAGGCTAACCCTGCTCATTGCGGGGGGATTAGACTAGATGACCTTTAGAGATCCCTTCCAGCCCAAACCGTTCTATGATTCTATAACCTTTCACTTAACACAGTGGTTACCTAGCGCTGACAGCACGCATGTTAATTCTACCTGAACTAGAGCAGGCTGTTTAGGGAGACAGTGACTACTGATTGAAAGGGAGTGAAGATTTCAGTTTGATCTACAGTATTTTGCTCTTTGGATAAAGTGCAGAAACACTCTGATCTGTGTTTGAATTGGCCTTGCTGTTATCTGCTGAAATAGCATTCAGAAAACACCATTGTCAGGTCCACTTCACCCTAAAATAGATGCAGAATGTTGGAAATACATCTTCTGAAAGAATTGCATCATTTTTCAATGCAAGAGCCCCAGATGGCACTGCCTCTCACTGAAGCTTGCTCCAGTGCTCTGCTTACTTATGGGGTTTAATCCTTCCTGCCCTCTTCACTTTCTCTTTGGAGATCCCAGGACTCCCTTCCTCACAGCCAGCTTCAGGACGATGACATTGCCATCGCCTGGGCTCAATGTACAGTATGTGACCTTCTCTTCTGGCATGGCAGTTGTCTCTCAAGCCTGTAAGCATTTACATTTCCTACAGCCATGGAGATGTCTGATATATCTGTGTCAGACTTCGTTATGAGAAGGTTTGCTCTTTAACCAGTGGAGTTTGAGAGACAGTAATCAAGGCAAACAGTGTCATATGGCAGAAAGCTAAGATCACCTGCAGATCTGCTTGATGAGTCATCTGCAGATTGCTGAAAACCTGAGATCATGCAGTCTTTGCACTCCCTTATGATATATGAAGCTGGTCCAAACATTTTCCAAAGGAAATGTGGGGAGCTCTGTTATTGTAGCTGGAATGATCTAGGGATATAAGAAATGCAAAATTTTCTATACCATTATGACTCTGAAAAGATTATGGAAGCAAATTCTTGGTGCTGATACCAATAAAAACTGAGAGATAATGCACTCATACTTGTTTTCTTTAAAATTTTCTAGGGTTTGATTTTTACTATCATCTCATTTGCTAAAAAGAATTTAAATAAAACTCAGGAGAAAACTTTCTTTAAAAAAAAACACACCCACACCTCTAAAAAGAGGCTGAGAAATCTTATAATGAAAGATTAAAACAAAAATAGTCTAAAATTAGTGTAAAATAAATCCTCCACTCAAACCAGACAAACTGGGATGTGTCATCCCTGACATTTTAAAGATAAAAGGACTAAGCTCCAACGCCCTTTTTAAAGGAGCAAAACTGTTCTTGTGCTAATAATTTACCATGATAAGTACCCTCGGTAGAAGCCAGCTATTTGAATACCTCCCCTTTCACTGCTGAAAGGGTAGGAGCAGTTCCTTAGGCTCTTGTGTTCAATGTATTGTTACAGCCTCTGCTTTGAAAGCCAGGTGGACATTGCCTACATCTTAGGCTACTCTTATACGGTCCTCTTCAGGGTGTTGAGAAGAGAGATGCCTGGTCAGCCAATAATAAATATGAAGCAGATGGACTTAAGGGTAACCTCTGTGATCTGCAGAATAGAATAAACTCATGTTAAATAGTCTGTGAGCTT
>JANHFX010011198.1:11448-35323 GCA_027560015.1 Chloroceryle amazona | reverse complement strand
AAGGAAAGGAAAGGAAAGGAAAGGAAAGGAAAGGAAAGGAAAGGAAAGGAAAGGAAAGGAAAGGAAAGGAAAGGGGAGAGGAGAGGAAAGGGGAAAGGGGAAAGGGGAAAGGGGAAAGGGGAAAGGGAAAAGGGCAAGAAAAGAGTACGAAAAATTCCAGCTGAAATTTGCAGATGACCTAGCCAGTCCTTGGGGAGTTTTCCTTCTCTGATTGTACTGCTGATGTAATATGCCTGCTGTAAAGAGAACATGCTGAGCATACAGTTAACATTGCAACATGTTCAGTTTGATAATTAACCTGTTCCCGGATGTGCTGGCTTCCTCAGTGCATTTCTGACATTGTTCTTGTGTTTTCCCCAGGAGTCTTTAATCCAGTACATCCCACTAGCCCTCAGCACTAAGGTGCCTTTTAACTCATACTGTGAAGTCTATTGTTTCTAGGAAGACCAAGGTTTTTAAAAAGTATTAACAGATTTTGGCAAAGTTTATCATTCACACTAATTCCACCGGATTTATAGGAAGACACTTGAAACCGTACCAATAGAAAACACTAGGGAAAAAAGTTTTAAGGCACAGTTACAAAACTGCAGCTATAGTCCATGCTTTTTCATACACAAATATACCCTTTTGTAATTGACATACTGATTGAACATATCTAAATATATCTGACCGCTTGTAATGAAGTTTGGAAATCCCAGCTACATAACACCACTGCTGTTTCCATGGCTTTGAAAGTGTGTGGCATTCATGTTCATTGACTGATGACTGCACTCAGCATTTGCTGCAGAATCTTTCTGTTCATAGCTCATTCCTGGAAGTCATGCATCAAAGATGACAGGCGTGATCCTGCAAAGTGTCAAAACTTCTTCATTCTGATCCAACAGGGATGGTACAATACACAGAAATGTTTATAAATTGAGTGGGACTACTCATTTGCTTACTCGGTAGAAAAAGCAGTAAGAAAAATGGAGTTTCTTCTCTTTGCTGCCAAAAAAATACATCATCACTAAAAGCAGCATAAATCACAGGTGTCTAATTATCATCTGGTGACTTTATGTAAACATCATGAATGCATTGAACTCTCTCCAGTTCTCAAGGGAAAATCATTAGAATCCATGATTGTCCATAAAAAAGGCAAAATACTAAATTTTATAATAACAAACTTTTTCATATTCTAAACCAGAATTTACATGCTATAAGGTGATACTCTTACTATGGTATTTCTATGTAATTTTTCAGAGTAGTCTATAAGAAACACACACTGGACTTCATCATGATTCAATTACTGAGTTTTAGAGATGAAAGACTTTTGGGGTAAAACTGAGGTTCTACATGACTCTCAAATGCCTGACTCACTCTTATTTCCTCCTACTCCAACCTGCACACTCAGCACCTGAGGGAAATATGAGAAATATACACCAGTTAAGGTTGGAAAGGTCCTTGAAATATTATCTGTCCAGTTTTTCATGGGAAAGAGTCTGGGTGAGCAAGGTTTCAAATTGTGTCATGAAAAAGTCCCATGCAACTGGGTAGTTTGCTATGCTCAGAGACAAAAAACTCACTGTGCTCCTAAATCTTGTATCCTCTAGTGCTGAAAAGAGGCACTTAACAGTGTCACATCACCTGGTTTCACTCCATGGATGGCACAGGTATTTATTGTTCAGCATCTAGATCATATAAAGCTTTCTAATCTAGAAATGTATATTCTAATAATCAAACAAGGTATAGCTGTCATGTCCCAAATTTACAGGATGATTCCTTCATGATTCTGTTGTATTTAAAACTAATCTTAGATTAATTATTATCTGGATTCTGAAATGGAAAGTAGCAATTGGATGGTAGCCTTAACCTTCAGAATTCTTAGTAGAATATGAACCACTCTTTCTTGTTTATTTGAGTTTCTGCTGCATCCAAGTAATGCAGAGAAGTAAAATCTACCATTTGTTTCTAGAATAGTGAGGTCTGCATAGAAATGGCCTGGTACGGTCTGGTGTGGTATAGTAAGGAAGATGAAGGAGGTCCAGGAACATAAATTCCCTTTGGGAGAGAAATATTAAGCAACAGGAAAAAGGACCAAATTAATACAAAAATGATCAATACATATACAATTACACAAAGTTCGGTGCTGAAGACATGATTATACTGTATGTAAGATGAATGACCAAAATTGTTTTTACTAATCCAACTTTTACAAGGAATTTAAAAATGCTACGTGTGTATGTTTATAAACACATATTTACATATATTCACATCTGTCACACAAAAGTTGAAGGGACTTGAGTCAAGTAGCTACCCTCAGCAGCAGCTTAACTAGAGAAATACACACCCTTATCAACTAAGAAAATTTTAAGCTTAATGAAACAGCACAACTTGTTACACATTTTACTTCAGAGCATCATTAATAAAATACCAGTGCACCGGCCCTTCTCAGAGCTTGTCTGACAGCAGTAGTTAATTGCCTTCAAGAGGAACACAAATAGCCTTGGAGTGTCTGCAGCATCTTTGCCTCCAACCAATTGCATTAGGCTATAACAGAGTAAGGACTGAGCAAAACATAGTCATCATTTAACTATTTTTTCACTGACCACCCTACCAGTCACTCTTCACCAAAGATATTATCTTCTATATTGTCTGTCTTTTTCATCACTCTATTGTCTATCCACTTATTCCAGAAACTGAATTCAGAGATAAAGATCATGGCTACCAAAAGTTATCCAACTGAACCTCTGTGCATTGATGTGTTCATGGGCAGGGAACTAAAATGTCCTAATAATCAAATCCAATGTGAGGGGAATCATATTGCCCTTTAATGGATAAACAAAGTAATATACAAGAAAGATGTGCTTTAACAGCAAACACAATACACAGTAAACAGATTTCTTTTACAGCATATTACCCCATTTACAGAAAGAAATGAAAATCCCACATTCAGACTAACTTAAAATTGACATTATTTCAAGAACCAGCACAAGCAGGAGAAAATATAATAAGCTTTGGGACAAAGCAATTGAGACCAGTCTCACCTGACCTAACAGCACCTTGTGAGGCATATGAACTTTTCTAGCACAGACAAGCATTTGTTCCATTTTAACTTGCTTCATAATTCTTTATCTAACAAAGGTATTTGTGGTGATATATATATATATATAAAATCATTTATACAATGCAAAAGAAAACATAAAGAGGTGGGCCACATAAGCACAAAACTGGTAAAGTGTTGAATTCTTTCAGCTACCACCAGATTGCTACCATCTGCCTATGAAATAGTTACCCCTCTTTTAGCAAAATTAACCTGGTATTGTTTTGCTCACATATGGTGAAATCAGAGCTTCATTCTGGAAGACAAACATATTAGCCATAGTGTCCTTGCATTCCCCAAAGTCTGGAAAGAACTCAGCTATGCGGCAGGACAGGCTAGGGTAGATCGAACAGAAACAGCTCTGTAGAAAAGGCCCCTGGAAGAAGCTAGTTCCTAGGGGGCAGCACTGCATCTGGGCATCAAATCAGCTCCTGCACCTGGGGCTGCACCAGCAGAGATGCAGCAGGACCAGAGCCAGGCACTGATACTCTCCCACTGCTCAGCACTGGTGAGACAGCATCAGGAGTGCAGGGTCCAGGTCTGGGTTTCTTCAGCCTTAAGAAAGAGGTTAAAGCAAGATTGTGCTGTTGGCTACAACCACCTGAAGAGGAATGTTGTGGTTTGAGGAAGATGAAGCCTCACAAATGATAATAGGATCAGAGGCAACAAGCACAGGTTGAAACATGGGAAATTCAGACTCAGTATAATGGAAAATTTCTTTTGCCAGTATGAAGACTATCAAACACTGGAACAGAATATTCATGAAAGCTGGGACATCTCCATATATAAAGATGCTTGAAACTTAGTGGAACAAGGCTTTCAGCAACACAGTCTAACTGAATCTGCTTTGAGCAGGAGGCTGGACTAGATAAACTCCATCAGTTCTGTCCTACCTTATTCTGCAGTATTATGAAATTGACTAGCTCAGTCCTAGGAATGTGAAAAAAACACAGCAGGGTTTTGGGTTTTTTTTTTTCTGCTGTTCACATGAATAACACAAATCAAAGTATGGTCTAAATATTTTTATATTCATCAAGTATCCTCCTACATAGTAAAGGATAAAATATAAAATACTCTTACAATATAGAATAGAATAGAATAGAATAGGAGATATTGGAAGGGACCTCTGGAGATCATCGAGTCCAACGCCCCTGCAAGAGCAGGAACACATAGGGAAGATCACTCAGAAATATATCCAGACAGGTCTTGAAAGACTCTAGAGAAGGAGACTCCACAGCCTCTCCGAGCAGCTTGTTCCAGGGCTCTGTCACTCTCACAGTAAACAAGTATTTCCTCATGTTGAAGTAGAACTTCCTGTGTTCCAGTTTGCAACCATTACTTCTTGTCCTATCACAAGGCATCACGAAAGAGACTTACCCTTCTGCTTGACACCCACCCTTCAGATATTTGTAAACATTAAGAAGATCCCCCCTCAATCTTCCCTTCTCCTGACTAAACAGCCCCAGGTCCCTCAGCCTTTCCTGATGAGACAGATATTCCCAACCCTTAATCATCTGTGTAGCCTCCATTGGACTCTCTCCAGTATTTCCCTGTCCCTCTTGAACTGGGGAGACCAGAACTGAACACAATACTCCAAATGTGGTCTCACTAGGGCAGAGTAGAGGGGGAGGAGAGCCTCCCTTGACCTGCTGGCCACACTCTTCTTTATGAACCCCAGGATACCATTGGCCTTCCTGGCCACAAGGGCGCATTTCTGTCCCTTGGATAATTATCGACCAGGATGCCAAGGTCCCTCTTCATGAAGCTGCTTTCCAGCTGGTCTATCGACTGTACTGGTACATCTGTACTGGTAAATAGTGTTGTTCCTCCCCAGGTGTAGGACTCTACACTTATCCTTGTTGAATGTCATGAGGTTTGCCTTTGCCCAGCTCTCCAGTCTGTCCAGATCTCACTGGATGGCAGCACAGTCTATCAGCCACTCCTCCCAGTTTTGTGTCATCATCACACTTACTGAGGGTACACTCCATCCCTTCATCCAGGTCATTGATGTTGAACAGAATTGGCCCCTGGGGAACACTGCTACTTACAGGCCACCAACTGGACTCTGCATGACTGATCACAACCCTCTGAGTACTATTGTTCAGCCAGTTCTCAATACATCTCACTGTCCACATTTCTCACCCACACTTACTGAGCTTTCCCACGAGGAAGTTATGGGGGACAGTGTCAAAAGCCTTGCTGAAGTCAAGGTAGATGATATCCAATGCTCTTCCTGTAGCTACCCATTCAGTCACACCATCATAGAAGGCTATCATATTAGTTAGGCATAACTCCCTTTAGTAAATCCATGGTGGCTTCTCTTGATAACCTTCTTTTCTTCCATGTGCTGAGATATGACATCTAGAATGAGATGCTTCATTGACTTTCCAGGGATGGAGGTGAAGTTGATTGGTCTGTAATTACCAGTGTCTTCCTTCTTGCCCTTTTTGAAGACTGGGGTGACATTGGCTTTCCTCCAGGCCTCAAGCACCTCACCTGTTCTCCATGGTCTTTCAAAAATGATGGACAGTGGCAGAGCAACATCATCTAGCTCCCTTGGCACTTGTGGGTGCAGATCATCAGGGCCCATGGATTTTTGTGTGTTGTTTACCCAGTGGAGAGACTTCTTACTTCAAGGCTTTCACTCCTTTTTTTCACTTTCCTTTACTCCCTTGGCCAGAGTTAATTCCGAGAAGGCCTTGGCCTTCCTTGTTGCATCCCTACAAACCCTGACAGAATTCCTATAATTCTCCCAAGTGACCAGTCCTTTTTCCACATGCTGTGAAGTTCATTTTTCCACTTGAGTTTTTTCAGCAGCTCCTTACTCATCCATGCTGGTCTCATGCCTTCTCTATTTGATTTTTTTACTCAAAGGAATGAACCTGTCTTGAGCTTGGAGGAAGCAATGTTTGAATATCAACCATCTCTCTTGGGCTCTCTTACCTTCTAGAGTCTTAGCCCAAGGGATTCCTCTAAGTAGATCCTTGGAGAGGACAAAATTATCCCTCCTGAAGTCGAGGGTTGTAATCTTATTGTCTTGCTTCCTCCTTGTATACTAAACTCTACCATGTCATGATCACTACCACCAAGGCTGCCCCCAACCTTCACATCCCCAACCAGACCTTCTTTGTTTGTTAATACAAGATCCAGCAGCACAATATTCCTCATTGCACTTCCAACACCGGCATCAGGAAGTTACCATCGATGCATTGCGAGAGCCTTCTGGACTGAGTATGTCTTGCTGTGTAGCCCTTCCAACAAATATCAGGGTGATTGAAGTCACCCATCAACACCAGGGCATGTGATCTTGAGGCTACATCCATCTGCCTGTAGAAGGTGGCATCAACATCTTCTTCCTGTTTTGGTGGTCTGTAGTAGACACCCACAGCAGTTTCACCTATATTTGCATGCCCCTTAATTCTCACTCATAAGCTTTCAACACATTCCTCACCCCACCCTGGGAAGAGGTCAATGCATTCCAGTTGCTCATGCACATAGTGACTCCACTGTCTCATCCTGCTGGTCTATATTTCCTAAAAAGTACATAGCAGTCCATGACAACATTCCAATCATGTGAGCTACTCCATCATGTCTCATCAATTACAATGATATCATGGCCCTGTGACTGAACACAGTTCTCCAATTCCTTCTGCTTATTCCCCATGCTGCGTACATTGGTCTATAAGAATTTCAGAGAGGGGTTGAGTGTATAGTTTTCACCCTTTGTGGGTAGAAGAATTTCTGGTCCTCAAAAATGTCAGCATGCTTCCCAAAAAGTGCTGTGATACAACACCCATGGGTATCTCTAGCAAGCCTGGATACACACCCCTCCCCCTTCATATCTATTTTAAAGCCCTGACAATCAGCCCTGCAAGCTTGTATGTGTAGACTCTCTTCCCCCTTTGAGAAAGGTGTTTCCCATTAGGTGTCAGCAAACCTGGTGCTGTATAGGTCAATATATACTCTTGCAAACCTACTCACCTCTCAGTTTTGCCTGATGTTCTTTAGTATATTTGATGCCTATTGTAATTGCCCTCTGTATGATTCATGCTGGAAAATGTGTTTGTTGTCCTTGTCAATGTATTATGGTTTTGATCTATGGAGTATCAAGAGCATCACAGGCATTAAAAAATAAGATGAAAATTATTTGCTCTCTATTTTTGTCTTTTCATGATACTTCAATATCAACTAGTAATTCTTGTTTTGATTGTAATTCATAAATTCCTTTACTGAAAGAATGAATGGCATGGATATTGGATGATTGTATGTCAGACATGGTACACAATATGTTTTACCAAAACCATTCTATTGGATCATTGTATTGTATTGAGTGTCTTCTCAAAATTAAACAGCAACAACAACAAAAAAAGAAACAAAAACAACAAATAAACCAAACAACAAACCAAAAAAAAAACCCATACCAAAAAACCCCAACTGACCAACCAACCAACCAACCAAAAAAAAAGGCCCAAGCTACTAAAAGGTGCTTGCAAAGATGATTCTGACTTAATTCAGTAGTACATGGCTTACATTCTACTTCAGCAGATGTTATTGGAACACACCATTAGCAGGTCTCCTTCACCAGTGTCACTCTAGATATGACATGGAAAAGATGACCAGGTGTATCTCCTATCAGCTCACAGCTAACAGTGCAGAAATTCTCCACTGTGCTTCAGCAGATTGTATCATTTAACATGGATGGAGAGAGGAAAGGAGTCAGCTATGACAAAGTTTCTGGGTAACAAATATGACTTTTTTATGACTCTGACTTTGTCTTTCCATCCTAGTAGTTGAAAAGTAGAAAACCACTTGATATTAATTGAATGGTAAGTCAAAGAATGTAAATAAATAATATAGTGTAAATAAATGATAGAATCACCAGTAGAGCCCTTCCCCAACTAAATCCTTGGTTTCATCAGTTTTATTCTGATATCATATATTATTTGAAATGGGTTTATATTTTCTGGCTACTTTTTTTCTAAAGTTTTCAGCTAAAATAGGTTAGAGTATCATTAAACAAACAGACGGTTACATTACTGAAATATGTATTTCTAAAAACCAGAGATGGGAAGATGACCAGCAAAACTATTAGGAATAGAAATTCTTCAATTTACTTAATTGTGTTATATCTGTTGGCTTGAAAACTATAGATCAAGAAAGGATACTCCCTTATTGATCACATAAATATATATCCAAAGCCCTTTGTTCTTCTGCTCTGCATTCCACAGAAACCAAATGCTTGACTGTTCATTATATTTGTTGAGCAAAAGTATTCTGCTCACAACTTTGCATTTCACAAATAAGCTTAACCTTTCTCTCCCCTCTCTCCCTCACTGTATCACCCTCCTAATTTTCCTGACTTAGTCTCTTAGACATCTGAAAAGTTTTACATTAACATATTTAATGGTCTCATGAGAAAGAATGAAACTCACACATCTATTAAAACTGTTATTGCAGTCTTCCTGAGGAAAGAGGTCAGTGATACACAAAGAGATATTTACAAATTAATTTTTATTTTCTGGATTAACCCACTAAAATCCAAGACAAAGCCCTGCAACTGTGGTTACTTTGCTGCAGCAAAGAAATTATAGGGAATGAGAAACAAAGAATGCACACTCAAAGAATTGAAACAAGCTGGCCTGTTCTGCTAACAGTACAGCCACTGCTATGCAGAGTTCAGTACGGGACAACCTACTTTTGTAAAGTTTTTGCAACTTGTTCTGCATTCTGTGCCACAACAGGTCTTCATGAAGTCATAACTGCAACAGTAAAATTTTGTGAGTTGATATCCCAAGACTAGACTTCCAAAAATGCTAGGCATTACAACTTTGTGTCACGCAAACCAAATAACTAGTAAGTTCAGCCTACTTCTAGGATCCTTCAAATATAGAAAATGTTACTTTGTTTCTTAAACTTATTTGAGGAAATCATCAACAAAGCTCTCATTCTTTTTTTCTTTTCTTTCCTTTGAAAGCCAAGTCCCTTCATGCTTCTTGTGGTCTGATAATGTAACAGTCTACAGAATAGTCTCTGGACTGGATTTAGAAATGAGAAATGTATGTTAAAAAATTCATTAATAAATCAAGAGAAAAAACACCCAGAAGTCAGAAAGCTTACTCTGCAAAGTCTTAAAAGCCAAACTTTTTCCTCTAAACTTTAAAATATTCTTTTCAAAATCCTGTAAATGTAACCTACAGGGTGTGTTCTCTTTGTTGATATTAACTAGGAAAAAAGGAAAACAAAAAAAAAACCCCAAACCCAAACAACAAGGAGACATCAAAACCATCCACCAGAGCTTCTTTGGGTACAAGCATTGTATTCCATCGACTTTAATGCCAATTTGTAACACCTACAGATTGTTGTTTCTACCATTTCAAGTACTCACTTCAGACATCACTCAGAGAATAAAAAACCCTGCCATTAAGCACTGAAACTATGACATGAAGTACTCAGACTGAATGATTTAAAATTACAGTGCTTACACTTTGTAAATATATTCTCATTATTTTGTATATGCATGATGGCCCACATCTATAAGATGGTCCTAAAAGTCTTCACAAGAAGTATTTACCAAAGCACTACATTTTTTCAAAATCATGCATGAAGGCTAAAGAGGTTATCTGGGCTGCCTTAGGAAGGATCTTGACAGCAGGTAGAGGGAGGTGATTCTTCCCCTCTGATAAGCCTTGGGTACAGTTTTGGGCTCTCCAGCACAAGAAAGACATCGATTTACTAGAGTGAGGTCAGCAGAAAAAAGTGGATGAAAGGGGTGGAGAAAAGGTTGAGAGACCTGTGACTGTTCAGCCCAGAGAAGAGTGGGGTCAAGAGGATCTCATCTGTGTATAAATACCCAATGGGAGGGATTGAAGAAGGAACCAGACTCCCAGAACAGTGTCCATGAATGAGGCAAGAGGTAATAAGCACAAATTAAAACACATGAAGTTTCATCTGTACACAACAAAATTGTTTTCTACTGCAAGGGTGTTTGAACACAGTAACCTACTACCCACAGAGGTTGTAAACTTGACAGGATGTGCTACTGGGTAACATGTTCCAGTGGGGCTGCTTTGAGCAGATAAATTGAACTAGATAATGTCAAGAAATGTCACCAAACTCAGTCTTTCTGTGACATATTCTCCTCGCTGTGTGAAATATATCAACAAGATAGTAACATTTTTTTTCAACTATAATATATTTGAAGGTGAAATTAGCAAATCTAGAGACATTAAATGTATTTTTCTTTTTTTCCCCTTTATAAATCTGGCTAAAATCTTAAATTAATATGGTTTCAATATTTCAATTCAAAGACAATGACTTATAACAATCTGAAATTAGGATAACCTCTAAATTTTGACCTTCATGTAAATCCAGAGACTGTTTCTTTCTTAACTTCTTCTAGCTACACCATTCAGAATCACATTTTATGGTATGCAGTCACTAACATTTTCTATATAAGGAAAAGAATAATCTTTTTTATTACTGTTTTAAGTGTAGAAGCATTTACAGTTCTGTGCAGATATCTGTCAGGAAGAGCAAGGGAAGACAGAAAAGGTAATGATATTTACACAGACACATTTATCTTCAGGGGACCTCTGGATTAGTTCAATCTCCTGTTTAAAAATTTCAAATTCGATCAGGTTGCTCAAAGCCTTGTCCAGATAGGTTTTGAAGGTTCCAGGTGTACAGATTTCAAAATCTTGCTAGGCAAAGAAGGAAGAAGCATTAAATTTATCTCTACCATTAAGTTCTAAACTCAATAACTAATTTTATTTCAACAAAAGTATTGAAATTATTCCCATTTTTAGCAACAGCCTTCATAATTTTCTCTTACAGGTTCTGCAGATTAGTCTTTCATTGAATTGTGGAAATACTGAACTCTGACAAATATGAAATTCTAGGCAAGTATCTTCCTAAAACACATTAAAGCCATACAGCAAAGAAATGCAAAATATTTAATCAGATCATTTCACAGCATGGAGATATTTTACCATATAGCTTTCTGCCTCATCATATAATTAAAATGACACATACATATATTATGCATGATATACCCATACTCTACTGTGTCTATCATAAAAGCACTTTAGAAGATTGTTGGTTTGATGCATATAGAAAGATAACATAATACTCTCTTGAAAATTAACTAGAGATACAGGATATTTTATATTTAGCTAATTCAGAATTTTAGATCTGTGGCTGTAGTACAGCTAAAAGATAAAAATTGAAAATTTTACAACTACTCCAAAATTTCTAGTTAGTCACAAATGTGTATGCAAGCTCTTCACAAATTAAAGGCATTTGATCTCTATTGTTTATAGAAAAATGCATTTCTTATGTTTTAACAATGAGTTATATTCTGGACCAAAACTCAAATCAGGTGATGTTTTTTAGCCTGTCAGTCAAAAGTCACCTTGAAAAGCTATACCATATATTTCTATTTTCTCAAATTGATAAAAGAAGTCAGAACTTATCAGAATTTAACAAATAATATGTATGCATCATGTTTAACAGAATACTTTAAACACACATTTTTTTTTCTTGAGCACTGTAAGAATTAAGTTTAATATTTTTACCTTGATTGGAAAAGGCTCAGAAATGATGCAATTTATCCTTCTGATTTCTAGGAATTACAATCACTGACATACCAATGAATTACATGAATAATAACCCCCTTGCTTTTCTCTTGGTATTTTCTTCCTAGGTGTTTGCTAGGTGTTTTTATCCTTTTCTTTTTATTTTCACTTTCTTATTTCATCTTTTCTATTTTCATTCTAGAAATGTAGTACAGAAGTATATAGAGTTACAAGTCCTAAAAAAATCTATCATGTCTTCTTTATGTCTTAAAAAAAAAATAAATTCTCAAGAAAACCAGAAACAAATTTATGCTGAATATTATGCTGATGAAGGCAAAAATGAAAGAATTTACACTGAATTGTTTTTATACTGAGTTACTCTATCCTACATAGTTAAAATGCAGTTCAGTGCTTTTATAGTCAAGAAATGGGTGTCTTCATTTTTGGGGAGCCTAATATGACATGAGTTTGAAAAGGTCATATATGGAATTAAAGAGTTTGGAAAATGTCTAAAGTATATATTATTTAGGAAGTTAAATATGACTAATCATACCAGAAAAACTTCCAATAATTTTAATTAACACTCATTAGTTTGTAGTTACAAATACCTCTTGTGATGTCATCCTTTGCTATCAGTATAAATTGGTTTTTGGAAGATAACAGTTACAAATTGTGTCACATGATAATCGTAAGATTAGATCTAAGGGACTTTGAAAAAATTTAAAGACACACCAAATTTGAAACAAATTAATGTTTTTTTTCCTACACACAGTAAAAAAATAATTTATTGGCATGGCATGCCACTGGAAAATAAGTAAACCTACAAAAGGAATGGGACAGAGTGCTAAAGTAGACTTTAATGTTGACCTAATACCAAATTTTAAGTACCTCTTAACAATCAAAAGATTACACGTTTGTAGTGTGTAGTGGAGTGATAAAAGAAAAAGACATAGGATGTCGTAGCAGTTGAATGTGAGGTATTTCGAATCTTGCCTGAAGCAGTCCATGCCAGCCACAGGCCTTATTCAATACACAAGTCTAATACAATACTGCAATCCAGTTGCTCTCAGTTAATGAGAGGCAAAAGAAAGCAGCCCTGCAGAAAAGGACTTAGGGGTGCTGGTAGACGAGAAGCTGGACATGAGCAGCCAGTGTGTGCTTGCAGCCTAGAAGGCCAATCGCATCCTGGGCTGCATCAAAAAGTGTGACCAGCAAATTGAGAGAGGTGATTCTACCAATCTGCTCTGCTCTGGTGAGACCTCAACTGGAATATTGCATCCAGCTCTGGAGCCCTTAGCACAGGAAGGACATGGACCTGATGGAGCAGGTCCAGAGGAGGGCCATGAAGATGATCAGCAGGCTGGAACACCTATCCTATGAGGACAGGCTGAGGGAGCTGGGATTGTTCACTCTGGAGAAGAGAAGGCTCCAGGGAGACGTAATGGTGATATTCCAATACCTGAAGGGAGCTTACAAAAAGACTGGAGAGGGTCTCTTTACAAAGGCCTGGAGTGAAAGGGTAAGGGGTGAAGGTTTTAAATTAGAAAGATTTGGATTAGAAATAAGGAGGAAGTTCTTTACCACAAGAGAGGTTGAACACTGGAAGAAGTTACCAAGGGAGGTGACTGAGGCCCCATCCCTGGAGACATTCAAGGTGGGGCTCAACAGAGCTCTGAGAAGCCTGTCCTACTTGAAGATGTCCCTGCTGTCAGCAGGGTGGTTGGACTAGATGACCTCTAGAGGTCCCTTTCAACCCAGACATTTCTATGTTTCTATGTTAGTCACAATCTAGACTCATACAGGTTTTTAATAAAACCTGTTGGGTTGGGAAGACACTTTGCTTCAAAGAAATGATTTGAATAAAAATTTTGATGGATGTTTGGTGTGTTCATTCCACACAAAACATCTGTTGCTTGCTAAAATAATCTCAAAAACCAAATAAGCACTGGCTTATTGTCTGCCATTGCATTGTTTAAATCTCAGTATCTACCATACTCAAACACCCTTCTTAGTGTAAATTACTTAATCTTGGGTGATTTACAGCACCAGTGCATTCTGCCACGTTTTTAGCCTGGATGACTACATTTAGACATGTACTGAGGTTGTACTAAGCACATGTGGAACTGGTCATATTATTAGCCATAGCATCTCATTTGACTGGAGAGTCCATAGTTTTAACTTTGTACACTACTTTTGAGATTCCAGAGGTTATATTTTTTTCTTTCTGTAGTTGAGTCACAGAATATCTCAAGTTGGAAAGGACCGATAAGGATCATTAAGTCCAACTCCCTGCTCCTCACAGAACTACCTAAAACTAAATCATACGAATAAAATCATCATTCAGATGCTCCTTGAACTCTGATGGGCTTGGTGTCATGGCCACTTCCCTGGAAAGCCTTTTCCAGTGACTGATCACCCTCAGCACCAAACTCTTCCTAATGTCCAGTCTGAACTTCCCCTCACACTGCTTCATCCCCTTTCCTAGTGTCCTGTTGCTGGTCACTACAGGGGAAATCAGCACCTCTCCCTCCATGAAATTGAAGACTGTGATGAGACCACCTCTCAGCCTTCTTTTGTCTAAGATGAACAAACCAAGTGACCTCATCTGCTCCTTGTAAGTCTAGCCCTTGAAGCCTCTCACCCTTTGGTTATCCTGCTCTGGACACACTTTGGACACCTTTTCAGTAACCATTGATTCTGGCTCAGCTGCAGTTGCCTTTACAACCATCACAGAACTGTCAGTAAAGGCTCAAAACCACTTTTTTCTTTTTTCTTTTTTTTTTTTTTTTTTTTTTTGATTTGTTTTGATTTAAGAGAGGAACCATATCTGAATGAGTATTTTATTCTATCACTGAATATGAGTGTAGAAGGTATGTGCTTTATGAAGTTCACGGAAAAAAGTGAACCTAGAATAAATACACTGTGTTTAACACATAGTTTGTGTATAATTCTGCATGTTGCACTTAAGGGAAACACAGCTTCTGAGGAGTAAAGGATGATGAAAAAAGTGACCAAAAATGATAGGATGCAGAGGGCTGCTGGATTTCATTAAATTAGTTCCCCATTTTTCACTGCTGATTAAGTTCGACACTAGCCAGGATTACAAATTAAAGGATATTTCCTAAGGGTATTATGAAATGAACAGGGACAATGGAAGAAGGGGCAAGTCAGCAGTGATCTACATAAATAGCAGCACAGATATGCGGAAAAGGAAAAAATGATGAAATAAAAAAGAAGGTAAAGGTCATATGTCTATCATTGTCACTTAGGACACAGATATGGGCATAACTAACATATCATGGATTTTGCATCACTTTTGCTGATAAGGAAATACTGGAATATGAAAAGTTGTTCCTGAATTGGAAAAAGACACCTAGAAAATTCAGAACCTTAAACCACAACTTTTACTCCTCTTGAATTCAGGATATTCTTGCAATGGATTTGGGTAGGTTGTTTTTTTTTTAAAGCTCTTCTTGCCATCATCTTTGCTTCTGTATGTGACTTTAGAAGTGTAATTTAGCTTTTTCAGTGGAAAAGGTGAGACGTGGAAGTTATAGTAGTCTGAGACCAGACTGTACTTCAAATATGGATTGCATGATGCAAAGGATGCCAATGCTTACTGGTGCCAGAAAATGAATACAACTGGTATGCAAATGATAATAAAATAATCAAGATACTTCTGTTCCTTAAAACACTATACACACAATTTCAGTCTTAACACAGCAGCAGAGGCTGAATTCCAAGCTTGTTTAACAACCTGAGGTTTCTTTGGTCTGTTTCAGAGCTGGCTAAAGGGAATCTAGGATAAAATAAATTTCTCTGTTCATGGATCCTAAATATCTAGAGGCTGTATTCAAAGAAATACGTGCTACAACTCTCTTATTTTGGCAATGATAATAAAAACAAAATAGCATTTCAAGTACTATCATGACTTGTAGTATCATGACTCCCTCTTTCCTTCTCTCTTTGTCTTGCTGTGAAAAACTAAAATACTGGTAAAGCATCACAATAAAATTTTTATTTTTTTTTTCTTCACTTTGCAACAAGCAGGCTGTCAAATTTTGTGCACAAAGAGGATAGCGTGTCTTGCATACAATTTTTATGGACTATTTTAGCAATTTATCAGCTTTCAAATAACTTAAGAGAATTTCATAGGCAATATCTGTGGAGCAACAACAATATGCTGAAATAATAACTACTACTATTTGCAAAGTTTCAGACACTCTCGCACATAACAATGCTCACTATTTGTTTAAATGTAAACCTACATTCAAGTCTGTGGATGTTACTGGGAACATTTGCATGCATGAAGCTAATCTGCTGCTAAAGTATCTTGTTAAGTCAGCATTTAGTGCTGAAATTCTGCTAGGAGTATCAATCTGCAAACATTATATGGCTTATTGCATATATTCAGGGTAGATGAACTATGGGTATTTTTTCATGCATTCTTTCAGAAAGTGATCAGAAATACTCATGGATCAAGTATCTACTACTAAGTTTAGCAATTGACACTTAAAAAACCCTCATCATTCAAGGTGATTGAAAGATGTCAACACAAGTGGTGTGTGGAGAAACATCTGTTATCTGAGCATGTATCAGCCTCTTTGAATAATCTGCCCTCCCCACACCTGCAAGAAAACCTTCATAATCAATATATTGTAATCACAGAATCACAGAATATTAGCGGTTGGAAGAGACCTTGAAAGATCATCTAGTCCAATCCCCCTGACAGAGAAGGATCACCTAGATTATACCATATAGGAACACATCTGCAGGTGGGTTTTTCAATGACTCCACAACCTCTCTGGGCAGCTGTTTCAGTGTTACGTCACCCTCACCATGAAAAAGTTTATTCTTACATTTACAGGGAATCTCCTATGTTCCATATGGCACCCACCATGAAAAAGTTTCTTCTTACATTTACAGGGAATCTCTTATGTTCCATATGGCACCCATTACCCATTGTCCTATCACTGGACATCACTGAGAAAAGCCTGGCTCCATCCTTCTGACACTCGCCCTTTACATATTTAGATGCATTAATGAGGTCACCCCTCAATCTCCTCTTCTGCAAGCTAAAGAGACCTATCTCCCTCAGCCTTTCCTCATAAGGGAGATGTTCCACTCTCTTAATCATCTTCCTGGTGCTGCTCTGGACTCTCTCAAGCCGTTCCCTGTCCTTCTGAACTGAGGGACACAGAACTGGACACAATATTCCAGATGCAGCCTCACCAAGGCAGAGTAGAGGGGGAGGAGAACCTCTCTTAACCTACTAACCACACCCCTTCTAATGCACCCCAGGATGCCATTGGCCTTCCTGGCCACAAAGGCACATTGCTGGCTCATGGTCATCCTCTGTCCAACAGGAACCGCAGGTCCCTTTCCCCTGTGCTGCTTTCCAAATAAGCCAGCTGCAGTACATACTATGCATGCTCTGCAAAGAATACAGAAAGCTCCACTAGAAAGTGAAAACACCACACAAAATTTGTTTTCCTCTGTCATTTAAACAAAGGTTTCTGTCTATACCAAGCAGTATACTTCAGGGTTCAAAGCAGCAAAACAGTCTGCACTGGCTGCTGCAAGCTTTGTTCGTGGAATCAGTCTGGCTTTGCTGGCTTCAAGACTCAAGCTGCTTGAGTGATCGAAGTTATCAAGACAGAGAATGTTGTAGTAGACAAGTCTTTCAAGACATGATTTCTTCCAGTTTACATTCAGGTGACAATTTAATGTTGAATATTAAAAAGGTGAAATTAATAATTTTAAGGGATGAAATAGGGAAAATTACAAGCATTCTGTGCATACAGTTTTAATTTGTCTAGATATTTTGAAATTATTCATTCCACATGCAACATAGAAACATTTTTTTCCAGTATTGTTTTTTTTATCTAGTTTAATATCTATGCTTCAGTGAGATCTCATTCCTACAACTGATCTTCTCCTCCATTCTTCACTTTTACTTACATCATGACATGTTTCCTGTGGTAATAGTTTCTCATTCTTTCTTCTGTTATTTGGGTTGTCCTCTTTTTGTACAAAGTTGAGCTCCCTTTGAATACAAAACTTAAGATATAACTATCTTTTCTTCACAATCCCATATCTATTGGAGAATGGGAATCTAACAGTAGCAAAAGTAGTTCCCACAAGATATTTCTCACAGGCTGTTACAAGACAAATCATTATATTATCAGAGTTATTTCATGTGTTGTAATAATTTCTGGGTATTGTATGGCCAGTGAGCTTGCCAGATTTCCAGTGTTGGTCTACCACAGCTTTCTACCATAACTAGGGGATAGAAACCTTGCATACCTAAAACTTCCCAGATTTTCTGCCATGATGGGGAGCAGGAAATAATGGAAGTGATGCTGACTCCTGTTATGACAATTTTCTTTAGTTCGCAAACTATGGATAGGATGCCAAATTGCCTGTCAAGATAGATGACTTTCATTTACTCCTCACAGAAATAAAATTTCAGCCCCTTATTTGCATTATTTAAGTTTCTGTATCTCAATACTATTCACTCTAAATCATTTGGTTGCTCTGTCAGTAACATGCATCGTGAAGCAAATATGCTTTATAAAGCCAAAGAGGTTTCTTTCTATGAACCAGAAACAAAGAAAACCAAAATTAGCAGTATTAATTTTAAAGATATTTTAAAGTTCAAAGAAAGGCATATTTTTTGCTTGGAACAATGAAAGTGCTTTCTTTCTCTTGCACCGTTAGGAATGAATAGTGCATGGAAGGTAAGCTTTACTGTTACTTTATGAAAAGACACGTATTAGGAATCTTTTCTTTATCTGTTGCATATGATCACAACATAGTTTGTTGAAAAAGTCAGAAACTATTTCTGCAGACTTTTCATGGGAATTTACCTTCATCTCATTTGAGGGGGAGATTGGTAACCTGTTGCCAGCACCTAACAATTTGTTCAGCTTGGAGAAAAGGAGAGTCAGGGGGGACCTTATCACTCTCTACAGCTACCTGAAAGGAAGTTGTAGTCAGGTGGGGGTTGGGCTCTTGTCCCAGGCAGCTAGTGACAGGATGAGCAGGCATGGCCTGAAGCTTCGCCAGGGGAGGTTTAGGTTGGATCTTAGGAAGCACTTCCTCATGGAAAGGGTGATAGCACACTGGAATGGACCGCCCAGGGAGGTGGTGGAGTTATCATCCCTGGAGATGTTTAAGGAAAGGTTCTGATCTTAGTGACGTGGTCTAGCTGATATCATGCTGTTGGGTCACAGGCTGGACTTGATCTTGGAGGTCTATTCCAGCCTTAGAAATTCTGTGATCCATGATAATAACTTCCTGTGTCATGCATACTTCTAACTTTTTTATTTTTGACTTTCACATGGTATTTCTCAACATTTCTAATTGTGATCTTTCATCAGTTTAAATTCAGAAGTGTGTAACTTTCTTCAGTGTAACTGATTAAACACCCTTAGTTTCCCAAGCAATACTTTCACAGATTATTCTGAACTTCTGAAATTATTCTTGCCTATATAAAGAACTGGAATGCAAGGTGTGCTTTGAGAAGAAAACCAAGAGAAATATCAAGTAATAAAATCTTTTTTTTTTCTTCGCTATAAACTGACTTTTACAGATCGTGTTTTTATTGCTCACTGTTATTTGTTCACTGTGTGAAATATCACAAAATTTGAAGTAGAAAAGAAAGTAAATAAAAACTTAAGTCAAATTTTTCAGTTATGTTACATCAGTTTATAAAACCATCCTTCTACCTACCCAAGTGTGTGAGTTCTAAGAAAATTTAAAAAACAAACACCAAATGTGCACTTTTCCAAGTAACTATCAAATTCAAAGCTTCTAATTAGTAGCACATATTTAAATGTCCAGAAATAAAATTAGTCAGCTCAAAATTACGTAATATAACTGCAATATAGCATTGCCCTAAAAACCTCTAATGTTTCTTTTATTTTTCTTTGAAAATTGCATCAATCTATTATATCACCATTTTTAATCAAATTAGCTCAAGTCTTTATTATTTGTACTTATTTGTGTTTTGTAGCAAACACTAGGACTATATGCATCCTGAGAAGAATATTGCATATAAGTACAAGGAAACATGATGCTACCTTTGAATCATACCACATCTAAATTTTTGTCATTTCTTTGTAATTGTGATCAATCTGTAATGCTCAAAACTTATTACTCAATAGATGTCATTGAATTATCTGATATAGTTTATAGTCCATATGTGATGGAATGTAGATCATTTACATCTCAGATATTATATTGTATAATACAGACACTATACATCTTGGGACGACAGCATTATTGACTTGTCACAATCTACAATTGCCGTAAGCAGTTATGTATCAATTACAAATAAAGGCCAATGCTGACAAACCTTTTCAACTTCTCATTATTCTTAGATTAAGCAGTCATCCTCTTAATACAATGCTTCCTAAGTGAAGAACAAAACTACAGATTTTTTTCAGCTACTCTTTTTCTTTAAGACATTCCATGCTTCAGGGGAGAGAAATACAATAGAGTTTCCATCTGTGTGTCACAGGCAGCTTTGAATCTGTAATTTTGATGCAGTAGAAAAGCTATGAAAAGCAGGAGAGACAAGAAGCCTCAGATTCACAGATTTAGAGAGAAAAAATATCAGAAACCTCGTATGATTTTTTTCATGTGCAACAATGTCTTAAAGATTCCTCCCACAGTTTAGCACATATGCAAATATTTTTCTCGCTTTTGCAATATCCTGAAATAAATTACTTCTGAAATTCTGTCAAGGATCACAAATTCCTGGATTAGAACAATGTTTATATATAAAATAACATTATGGTATTTGAAAGAAGAGCCAAAGATTAATATAAAGGTCAGGTAATTTTCAAAAAAAAGTTTTCATGTTGACAACCAGTCAATATTCTGGTGTTCAAGAAAACTTGACAATAAACAAACGAAGAAAACCTTTTTGTAAATGTGAGAAAAATTAGGCTGTGGCTATATGTAATTTATATGCAAAAATTAAACCTCAGTTTATGGAAGAAATAGTGTTGAAAGAGAGACTTCAAATCTTCCTTTTTTCAAAGTCAGGATTTTGCTGACACAAACCAAGGAATCCTTAAATACTTACATGTTGAGTGGTAGATATTTCATAGTTATAATATTTCATATTTCTTGCTTTAAATTAAAATTTTTTATCACATCAATGTTAATTCTTACTAAGGATATTGAATCTCATAACATGGATCTGTGATTTAGTTGCATCACAACAGGGACAACCAGTTGTGCAGCAGAACCAAAACTCAGGAGGAAAACAACAGTGATTTCAAATTTGGATCTATAGTGTATTCAGACCATATCAGGAAAGCAGGGTAGAAATATACAATGAACAGGGCAATGGATTTTTTTCATAAAATATGTAACATCTTATACATCTTATTTGTTGTACTGTTTATCAAGGAGCTATGTATCAAAAGTTTAAATACAAGTTAAAGATGTGAAGAGATGACAAGCAGAAACTAAAGATATGCATACATGTTTGAATCTTACCTGGTATATTTTACTCCATCTCCATTCATCTCGTTGAAATAATGTTGATGTAATTAAAACAGCTTATGACAGTGAACATTACTAAACTCTCCTATAAACTTACGATGCATGGTGCTGCATAAAATAAACCATGTATAATCAGTATACCAACTGAATGATAATTGTTTCACAGTTGGAGTTCAGAGAGAAGACCACATGAATGTAAAAGACACCTGAACTGAGCCTTCTGGTTAACATTGCGTTTTGTAAAAAGAATCAACTAAAAAGGTAGAATTTTCTTAAAAAACAAACCAAACAAACAAAACAAATGAACAAAACACAGCCCCTCCTCCCCCAGAACCATCACTTCAATACGGCAGTCTAAAAGACAATAGCCATTCAAGTACCATACTGAGAATCGCTGGTGTCTCCCATCCACCTGTCTCTCATTGTATTATAAGACAGTAAAGCTGACTGTCTATACTAGATATGTTTAAATTATCCATAATTTAAATTAGCAGCAGAAGAAATTTGTGTTACCATTAAGTCTCATCAAGAAGAGATGAAAAGTGAGAGCAATTATTTTATTCTACCTCATCTACCCTGACTTCACTGGGAATATATCTCCCGAGCCTTGCTGAAGTGATACACAACATTGTTTTTTAAATGTATTTTTGAATTATTGGAAGGCGAGGTTCCCTAGCTGGTTTCCATTTCTATTCTGTGTCTGATAAAACTCAGACATCTACACTTATCACAACTACAGAACAGCCCACCTTCATCTTCACGTTTTCTCTTTATTCCTGCAGTTCAGTGGCCAGGTTGGACATCATTTTACTGTCTTCTAGAGGACTAAAACCCCTTTGGTCCCTAGATTATTTACAAGGCTGTGCACTGAACTTGGCTGACTACTCCTTGGTGTATTAACAAGAACTGGGGCTGTCTGAAACACCGGAAATGGAAGTAGACATTCAAGAAGCAGAACTTTTTCAGACTGATTAATAGCAGTCAGAAGCCAACAAGCAAAGGAAGGTAAGGTGAAAGCAACTTAATAGACTCACAGTCACAACAAAGCCAGACAAACACTGATCATCCTCCTGTTTTGTAATAAGATCTTTTTGCATTGTCCTCTTTATTACCATTTCAGATGATACATTTTTGTCTTTTTTTTGGTATTTTCTCCCTGTCTTAGGTCTGTGCTAGTCTTACCATTTCATCCAAATGCAGCCTTCTGCATGTGGGAAAACACTGGTATCTTCATTTATTTTCCCTCTAGATTAATTAGAATCCATTTTCGCATCTGGATTTCATTTCTGCTTTTTTTTTTTTTCACTTTGCAAGTGTTTTTTTATACCAGTGTTTGTTTTCAATAGTATTTGAAATTTTATTTCATGCAGGTAACATTATATAAATGCAATTGAATTAAATTAAACTTTTGCTTGATGGTTCCTGAGGTCATTCATCCTTTTCCAAAAATAATTAAATAGAACCATTTATATAAAAAATATGCATGAAAGAGAAAAGCTGAAATAGAAAGTAGTACAGCACAATAAATAATCTACTTATGATACTTGCACATAAACCACAACCACCAACTGTAAAATAACTGCAACTTCAGAAAGCCCAAGCCTTGACAAATACAACTTCTGTAACAGGCAAGGCCTTCTTCATGAAGTCCATTCAGTATTACATGGCACTAACACAAAATAGTGGTGCAAACTCAAAGTCTGTTCATGTATCTCTGGAATGAAAAACTAAAATGTTTACACTTCTCCTCCAAGAAGAAAAGCTGCCCAGTTCTGCAAAACACTGGATCTACAGTTTTCATGAGGACTTGAATCCATTATGTCCATAAAATTATACTGATATTGTGTCTTCTTTAGAAATTCATTTGACTGCAAGAATCTGACTTCAGTCTAATTTACATGTCATTCATTTATAACTGACTTTGAAAACAAGGCACTTATACTGAATTGTAAAAATTTCTCATGGCCCACTGACACATTCAAGGGGACCTGCATGATGCTGTAGCACAGAATCACAGAGTAACAGAATAATTTATGCTGGAAAAGACCTCTGAGATCAGTATGTCCAGCCTATGACCTATGACCTATGACCTATGACCACCACATATTACCACACACTTAATATCCAACCTAAACCGACCCTGGCACAGCTTCAGGCCATGCCCTCTTGTCCTGTCATGAGTTGCTTGGGAGAAGACCCCGACCCCCAACTGACTACAGCAAAAAGACCAAAGAAAAGTGCTTTTTGGGGGCTTTCTGAAGACAAGAAAAGCCTCTAGTCTGTGCTGGGAGTCAGTTGGTGGTCAGACTGCTGAGAAGTGCCTGGAAGGAGCCAGCACTGGGAGGAGCCAGCATCACCCACTGTTAATCAGTGGCTACAAGAAACCTCTGTGAGGAATTGCAGCCCACGCAGCACAGGGTGAGAAAACGGTGCTTGCGTGTGCCAGAGTGGTGCTGCAGCTACTTCCAGCTTGTTAGGTAGAGTGATGGACCTCTACTGGTTCACAAGGTAAGTTCACTGGTTGAGTGAGCAGCTCCTGTGTGTACAACTGCATGGACCAGGGGGATACCATGAATAGTGAGGCACCAGCGGGCTCTGTAGCTGTGGCTCTGTGAGCTGTCTCATTCACTGGAATGCAGCCAACTTGGGGCGACGGGGGGGTTCGGCCATGGTCTCCATGGGCGCGAAGGCAATCCCTTCAACA
>JANHFX010011197.1:0-61537 GCA_027560015.1 Chloroceryle amazona | reverse complement strand
GAGTCCTGGTAGACAACAAGTTCTCCATGGAACAGCAATGTGCCCTTGTGGCCAGGAAGGCCAATGGTATCCTGGGGCACATTAAGAAGAGTGTGTCCAGCAGATCGAGGGAGGTTCTGCTCCCCCTCTACTCTGCACTGGTGAGACCTCACATGGAGTATTGCATCCAGTTCTGGGCTCCCCAGTTCAAGAGAGACAGGGATCTGCTCAATAGAGTCCAACGGAGGGCTACAAGGATGATTAAGGGACCGGAACACATGTCTTATGAGGAAAGGCTGAGACACCTGGGGCACTTTAGTCTGGAGAAGAGAAGACTGAGAGGGGATTTGATAAATGTTTATAAATATATGAGGGCTGAGTATCAAGAGGAAAGGGACAGCCTCTTCTCACTCGTGCCCTGCGACAGGAGAAGAGAGAATGGATGTAAGCTGGAGCACAGAGGTTCCACCTTAACATGAGGAGGAACTTCTTTACTGTAAGGGTCACAGAGCATTGGAATGGGCTCCCCGGAGAGGCTGTGGAGTCTCCTTCTGTGGAGATTTTCAAACCCCGCCTGGATGCGTTCCTTTGTGACCTGTCCTAGATTATATGATCCTGCTCTGCCAGGTGGGGTGGATTCGAAGATCTCCAACCCCTGACACCCTGTAACCCTTAGTAGCCTCCTTTCCTGCACTGCTCTGGCCTATCTCAACTAGCTTTTCTGCTGGACAATGTCCAGGCACAGCTGGGACTGCATATCTCTCTTCCTAATCCTCCACCAGTACTCCAGTAGGATTTAATACCTTAAACATCGCCATATGCCTTCATGACACATACCACATCATATTCCGAGTTTCACAGTCTGCACATCATTTCATGCTATTGACACTTTAAAATTACCCTCTCGACTCAAATGCACACACAGTTATAACTTTGCCTTGGGCTACTGAGGCCTTGAGGAAACACAAGGCCAAATGCTATGTATATCAGGGAGTGATCTATGCCTCTGTTTTATTAGAAGTACAGAAATAGTGCCAGAAACCAGTGTTCAGTAATTATTTGCACTGTCATCAGATACCACTTGTAAGTACAACAGCGTAATATGCATAGGTCAGCCAGACCATCTTTGTACATGCACTTGGGAGGTCAGTCATGGGTTTAGAAAGAGGGGTTTCCTAAGTGGCTTTTGAAACAATTTTAAGAATTATTGAAAAATCTGTTTACCACTATTTAAAGAATAGTCCTCCACCCTCTCTCTGATCTTTTGCTGGCATACATGTATCAGTATCAGAGACAGAAAATGATCTCTAAATATTTTTGAAACCATTTTGTCCTGAAACACCACATGGAGAGCATGGCATTCAGGAATGCCTTTGCTTTGATAGTATAGAACAGATGTAGGACTATGTACAGTTGTATGCTCTTTATGCTAAGGAACTTAAAAAGGTTCAGCAAACATTCTCTTCAGAACACACACTGTGGCATGTGGCACATCAGGGCCTCTCATAGGGTTGAGGAAAACAGGATAAATCTGATCTATAGTACTTATATTGGTAAGCATCCCAAAACTCAAGTATATCACAATATATAGGTTTCAGTTAACAACATGACAACAGTGACAGTTTGTCTTGACACCCTCCCTGTAAAGCTGTGGCCAGACATAACGAAAATGCCTGATATCAGGTACCAGCATTTAAAGGATTATATCTCATCACCTCTTCTAACTAGACAAATATATCCAATGGTATTATACTTGACACTAATTCTGATAGCTTTCTATCACTGTTTTTAACTACAGAAGGCACATATTAAGTGAATGAGGGCACCAGCTGTGCATGCAAGCTGACAGAATACCCTTTTTTGTGAGTGTTTTGGAAATCCTACTGTTCTTCACAGGAATGCTTGTATTATTTTTGTCAAGGAGAAATTCCTGGGTAAAGACAGAGAAGAAATAAGACCATGGCTCTAAAATATCAGTAAAATTGCTAAATCACTGACAGAGATAACAAACTTAAACCTCAGCTTCCCATATACTAAGGCAGTGCTTTATATTTTATACTGCTCCATAACTGTGTTCTCACTGTAAGCCCTGTTTGTAGCCACTGTATTTTTCCTTAAGTACCATCCAGAGACCTTTCAGTTGCTAGGATTTGGCCTACTGAAGGAACTGTACAGTCTGATTTTTCCTGTCCAAAAAAAACCAAAAAAACACCAAAACCAATCTAAAGCTAGGCACAACACAGACCAAGAATATCTGAAAACTCACACACATTTGTAGAGTGGAAGAACTGTCACCCATGCACTCTATTTCTCATTTATGGAGCCCAGGGCTGGTCTTGTCACTCTCAGCAGGCTTTACTCAAGACCTCTGTCCTGCTGACACTCAGGCCATGAGTTCAAAGTCTCTAGTCTGAACTAGATATTGCAAGAGAACATGAGTTTTGTATCAAGCCAGTAACATGCATATACTAGAACGACATTAAAATGATTGAATGGATAAAGAACTAAAAATCTGCCATCTATTTTCCACCATAATTCTTTACAGACTCAGCTAAACTACTGACAAACTTTGAAATATTCTGCAATCAGTATCACACAATATCAAATTCCTGATAGCCTAACCCCAAACCAAAATAAAAACAGTCCCTTCAGAGAAGCATACATTCAAATTCAAAAGCAGCATACATTAAAAAAAAAATCTAATTTTCATAAGCTAATACCAAAAACTTTCCATAAATTTGATACACTTAACTAAAAAATAGACCAATTTCCACTATTTGTCTCTTGATTTTTGTACAACAAATTCAGACCCAAAGCAAGCTTTGAATGGCTCTCTACTTGACAAAAGTGAAACTTATTAATGCATAGAGATATTACCTGACTCTATCAGAAGGATGGCCAAACAGTCCATTTCATCAGCCAAGGTGACCTTGCCAGCAGTCTGTCTATAGACAGGTGGTAGCTACTGACTCCCAAGGCCTGCCTCTCCTACATTTTGTGGCTGGAAGCATTTTTGGGTATAATAAACATAAACTCCTCTCTCTTTCAAGGTTTGATATTAATAAGGTTATATTAAAAACTGCTACATTCATACAGTCCACATTTTTTAATGACCTCCTCAGCATTCAGTCAATGAGTGAAACTGGAATCTCTCAAAGCAACCATCCAGAGGCTGACCAGAGCGAACATGCACACCTTACCTGTACTTTCTATTATATAACTTACAGAATCACATTAGCTAACTAGTGAGATGCACTTGTAGTCACATTAACCTTATCACAAGATTTGCTGCAGCATTGTGACAAGAGGTCTATCGGAAGTAATTTGTCTTTTTTTGACCTGTCACGAGATCACTTAATAGGAAAATAAATAGCCCACAGAGCTTAGTGCACTTTCAGACAAGTCAGCTGTTTGTAGTCACAGCAATGTATCATTTTGTCAGGGACAATGCCTTCTAGGCACTCCACTTGCTCATCCTTTGGTATGCTTTGATCTCCCTTCAGTATGTTTTTACACGTTTTCTTTCCCCAAGCTTTGAAGGATCAAGAACCTTTTTTCTAAAAACAAAAATGGAAAATGATTTGCAATTGATTTTTGTCCGAGATCTAACAGATGGACACACAAAACAGTTTAGGAGTTGAAGCTGACCAACTGGAAGATCTTGGGAAGGGAGTGAGGGACTTTCTTATGTTCATTTCCACAAGTCTCATAAAGAAATAGAGACAGTATCAATCCGGACAGACAATCAGAACTAACAATGGAAGAGGCAGAAATGGCATTATAACTTTCTATTTACAAGCAAAACCCAATGGAAAATTTACCATCATTAAATCAAGAAGTATATTGGCAATCAGTTATTGTGTTCCCACTCTGAGACTTGGTGGATATGAACATATCTACAATGAAAGAATCTTCTTTTTTGTCCACCTTAATTAGGCATAGTGCTGCTATAAAGTGTCTAAGACTGTTGTAGACCAACAGTATCCATTTAACCCTAAGAAAACTGCAGAGCAGATAGTGACCACCCTTGCTTTTCCAGTCTTCTGTTCTCACCCATACTTCTTTTTCCTTAGCAACTGAAATACTAACAAGGAATAATTCTGTACCTCTCCCCTTGCTACCCTCAGTGTTAAGGCCATCAGTGAAGAATCCAGTATAACTTCCTATAGTAAACCCCTTGAGAAATCCAGTTACTTCACATCACATTTTCCAGTGCTGTTTTTTAAAAGCATTACCAACAGAATCTAGGAAAAGAGTAGAAGCTTTCTCCCAGGTAAAACTCACATAACATTGCTGAAACCTAATCTCAGAAAAAAATGACAAGACTAACATTTGTCAAGCAGACGCTAGATCTGTACTGGTAAATTGAACATGACCAGGGCATGTGTTCAAGATGCTGAAAGGTCACTGCTAATATGATTACATTTTTGGAACAGCCTTTGGCATGCTTATGATTCACAACTACGCTTTTACAAACAATACCCAGATGGCATTTCTCAGGTAATGGTTCCAAAAACCAGCAGAGATGAAATGGTGCCATTTTGTCATACTTCTCTGGAATAGTCCCTGGGCATTAAGCCACCATGGTCACACCTGCACACTCTCATGCTAGCTCCCCAGCAATGTAAAAGTCATGGTATTGTGATATTAAAAAAGTCCCATTTCTGAAATCTCTTATTTTTTCAAGACAGCCTTACTCAGACAGTGGGCACCAAGGTGGCTAATCCAGGAAAGAGGTATGCTTACTATCACCCAAAACAAACCGGGATCATCTGACTGGATCATCACACTGCCTTCTATTTGTGAGACTACCACAGAGCCACTGCCATATACAGAGGTAACCTGAAAAGTTAAGGCTGCCTTAATCACAGCACAAGATTGACAAAGTCATTAGTTCAGTATAATCATAGCAGGTTTCCACCATCTCTTTTACTCTCCACAACCAAGTCAGAGACACACTGGAGATAGACCTCTGCTCTCCCTCTCCTTACCTAACTGAAACATTTTATCCCCTCTGCATGAACATCTCAGCAGCTCTCTGTCATCTAGCCTGGCAGAAGCAACTATCTGTTGTTGAGCAGACATCTGATTGATCCATAGTCTGCTCTTGCCAGGTACAAGGGTCCTCAGAGTGTTTGGTGTTTTTTTCATGTATTTAAATATAACGTTTATACAGATAAAGCTTGCACATCATGTAGATTTGTGTTATAGTTTTGTAAAAATAAGTCACCAAACTACTGGCTGGTAAAGTAAGAGCTGTTTAAGAGTGTGTCAGGATGGCACCTTTAAGAAGTATGGATAGTGAGAGCTTTTTATTTTGTGAATAGGTGTGACAAGGGAAAGTATTTTGTAAAAATCATCTCTTTAAAGTCTTGAGAAAACAGGAGAGATGTCATTGAGAGGCATAATAGATACGGAGAGTGTTGCTTGTCATAGGCGTGGTGACCGGAGAGACAGAACAGGAGATATGGAAAAATGCTAAAATTAAAACAGTGAGAGTATAAAGTGCAGTGACTGAAGGAAAGAGGAGAAGCTGTGGGTACCTGGTAGACATAGACTGTCAGTGTGTGGTAAGGGCAGGGACATGAGAAACAAGAAAAAATCCAGACAACTTGGAAAGAACTGTTCTTCAGTTGCTGTAGAAGCAAGGATAGTAAGAGAGAATCAGAGCATCTTTTGTGGCTGTTCCTGGCTCATGAAGCATCATCAACACTGCTAGTGAATACAACTCCTCACTGTATGGTCTGTGTATAGGTGTAGAGTGACCTCAACATACCTCCACCTACTGCAGATTTGCCAATCCTACACCCTTTGCCTACTGTTGCTATTACAAACTCTTAATGATCAGTACAGAGATAGTAACCATCTTCTCCACAATGACTGGCTTGTAGAATACTGTACTTTGATACTGGATGTGAGGTGGACTCCATCCAGAGTTTCAGCACCTTGTGCATATCAGACTACAAACTCCCCTGTAACATGAAGCCTAAAGTCCTTTCCAGGACTGACACCTAAGCTCTGCTTCCTGCCATTGACTTGATCTGAAATGTCTGCATGGTGTCGAGACCCCTTTCTCTACCAGAGCTAGATAACTGGCCTACATGGTGTGAAGATTATCAAGTCATCTAGGTGCAGTTTGAAGGAAATTGTCCTCAGCATGGTCTTGAGAAGGTATCAAATGCTGTCTTCTATAAGAAGCAGAGCTTCTGGTGCCTGAACATTCTCAAATGGATTGATAGCAGCTGCAAACAACGTATAATGGCAATTTGTTATACAGAGACAGTAAATCCAAAGACATAGTTCATAAGGCTTTTTCTTATATACGCAAAGGCATAACAAAGTGAGACTCTTCAGGAAGATGAAAGTGACCAAGGCATGTACCATAGTCAAACATGTAGATGAGGAGAAGTAAAATCCTGTGGGACATACTCTTTTCCATTACCTTTGCTACCTAACCTGATGTTCACAGAACACTCACTAGTTTACTAATGTGGATGTGGGCTGTACCATGCAATCTGCCTTCTGCATAAGAGCGTACACCCTGGCATGTTCAGTTTAATAGTACAGCTATAGACAAATGGCCCAAGTGCCTCTCCCTCCATGGAAGAAATCCTAAGAAAAATGGAAAGATTAGCATTTTTATATGAGTTGTCTCTCAACTGATCTCTGAAGAAATGGGAGTGGTACAAGACGAATGATGGACTTCAGATGTTATCCCAATACACATAACTGACCGAACCAGGGTACTTTTCTTAGTGCATTAGTTGTTTTATAACAAACGCTCAAAAAAGGATGGTTAAATACATGAGCAAAATTATAATTTCACAGAATTCTCCCAATTTGAAGAATACGGTCACATTCCTCTGATGCAGGGAAAGGGAGACAGAAAAAGAGGGAGAGAGGAAAATAGTATATTGCATGAGTAACAGAAGAAAGCAGACAGAATAACACATGCCTCAAGGAAGAACTGAGTGGAACAGTCACAGTGGAGGAGAGCTGGTGGCACCACCTGAGGTGTGGCCTCCTTACAGCCACAAAGCATGGTTACACATGTACAGTGAACATTTTTTTAACAAAATGCAACAGAGACATTCTAGCTAAATAAAAACGTTTTCTTTATTTTCCATTCCACAGTTATCTTGTTTTCACTTCTGATTGTCCTTCCACTGCATTTTCTCTGCAGTGATGGATATCAGCAAAGCAATCCAACTTTTCTTTGCAATCATATTTCCAAGTGGAACTCAGAGAGGTCGAATTGTTTCAGTCATGTGTGTTGTTCAGTGCAACAGCTGTCTTTATTTGTGTTAGACCATAGGGCAGATGGCCTTTTTCCAAATCATCCCATATATATTTGAGAGAACGTAAAGACATTCCTCACGTGGCATGAAAAGTAAGGACTTTGCATATCGAGTACAGCTTTGCATCTTATTTTACACAGTAAGAGTGCCTACCCTGAACTCTTACAGGTTCTTATCTGTTTTCTCTAATCAGAAATATAAGATACTACGTGGAACATTTGGGATTTAATCTAGGACAAAAATTGTTACTGGAATACTATCTTAGCAGTAGTGTTATTTATATAGTGGTCTGTACTCATCCAGGGCAAAAGACAGATATCAAATCAAGAAGAAACCACCTCCTAGAAAAATATTCATCGATAGAAAATTATCTGTGGCCTTACAGAAGATAAAGAGGGAACGGAAGGTCAATGAAGTGATGATGTATGCCAAAGAAATATGAACCCCACTGAGGTTACAGAAGTATACAGTTTCTGTACATCATATATAATTCTTAGAAGTGTGTCAGATGTTTTTCCTTGTATAAAACAAAGTAGTTCTATCATGGTCTCTAACAGTATGTAGTTTAGCTATTTCCAGTCATAGGAATCACGTTACCAAAGGCAAATGTTGAATGAGACGTGAAAATTTGGCCATGGTTCTTCACTTGCGTGGAAAATGATTGGCAGCATATTTGGCTGTGATTTCTACAGAATATGCCAGATTTTAGGCTATAATATTGCTGTGCACTCACTAGAACACATTCAGAACTGATTTGAAGAGAAAAGAATTGTACAGATGTACAACAGCTTGATGTCATATGACAACATATGGCATCCTAATGTAGTGACCTTTATAATTATTCTGCCACTGGCCTTCACTTTCTGAACTGAATTTCACCAAAGCAAAGGTACATTAGTGAGGGAAGAATTGTTCATCCAAATAAAACACTGAAGTTGGAGGCCAACCAAAAAGGTTTACAAAATCTTACTGGATTCACTGATTTGGTAACTAAACAGTTTCTAAATGAATCTTTTTTAAATGTTTGGACTGAAATGTATTTAAATTTACATTTGTAGAAAGTTTAAGAAAATAATCAAAACTCCAACAAACTAAAAAAAAAAATATTTTCCAATCTAGGTAAAAAACCTCCATCTTCTCTAGACTTAAGCATTATGGGGTGCAATTTCTATCACAGAGATGATGATTATTTCTCTCTGATGACTAAATAAGTTAAGATGTTTTTATCTCCATTTGATGAAATTAATTTCTCTCTCTGACTTAGAACTAGAGCTAAATTATCAAACCAAAAACAAACAAACAAAACAAAAACAAACCCCCCAAAAAATAACCAACCCAAAACAAAAGGATAAAAATACACTACTAAATATTAGTATTTTCTTTGTACACAACTTATTAGAGAGGTATTAGCATTTTTGTGTTTATGAGCCAAAGAAAAATTCTCCTTAGATCTCTGGACCCCCATGTAGCCAATATAAACCTGCTGACAATAAACTATTCCTTAGTAACCTTTTCAAGACTTCTTGTCTGAAGGTATCCACTGTCACAAAAAAAAATGAAAAGACATGTAAAAATTATATCAAAATGAAATACATAATCCAGTTCAAAAAGCACAATTTGGAATGTGATATGCTCAAAGGTACAATAGGCATAAGCTTTCAAAATCCAATCACACTGTGAATTTGTTCCCATATGTGCATAAGACAGGTGAATAACAAAATTATGGAGTCAATATGCTGCTAAAAATAAACAAGTGTGTCAGAATGTGTATTTAGTCAGTAGTATTTGAAATGCAAACATGGGACTATGGAAAACTGACCACGTCCAATAACCCAAGCATAAAAACCTGATACTGCTTCACTGGTGCTGCATCAAATCCACAATCTCATGTAAAATATAAGTAAAAGTGAATAAAAAACAGTGAATAGATAATCCTTCACATAGCATTTAAAGAGTGTCCTGTTCTGCATCCATTGTTTGCAGTAAATACAAAGAGGTATTCTGATAGTCTCCAACATGCTCTATAGGACCTATGGAGCTCAAAAAATGACCCTTATGCATTAATGTGTTACTCAGTATAAATGAACAGCATAGTCTCATTCCCTGGACTCAGAGGGAAGGCAAGGGGATTTGCAGAACATGGTAATACGAGTAACAGTGTCACATCCATTTGTATCCACTTATTTCCCAAACACAAACCTAAAGCAGCAAATTTCTCTATGGGCTGATAAAATCTGATCTTGTTGCAAATGACCAGAAAACACTATGAAGAAATTAACAGAAATTGCTGCTCAGAAGAAATCAAGTCAAATTAAGAAGCAATGTGAAGTTAAAGAACAGGAAAAAAATCTTACAGACAATACCTATACTATTAATCTTTTCCTTGAGTGCACTGTAATAGACTTTGAATATTCTGCAGATTTTAAATTCATCTGTCAGACAAGCAGACTAGAGGCCTCTGGTTAAACAGGAGAGGAGGAACTGAATTCAAGCTATTATAAATACAATTGATTCATCTTTTTCTAGCCAAGATTATCTAACTTTTACCAAATGGCAAAAACTGCAATAAATATGCAGCATATATTTTTATATACTATACATATTAAATATTATAACTTGCAACATATGAGCATCTCATGCAGAAATAATGGTGCATTTAGTCTGACCTGGACCTCAACTCCATGGATGAGTTTAGAGTACAAGTGGTGATTCTGTCAGATGTCAGCACCATGCATACAGCCATATTAACCTATCACTGGGCAGAAACTAACAAATACTGTTTTAATTTGGGCTGTATTAGCTTGGGAGCAGCTCCACAGTATCACTGCTGCCAGATCAAAGCTTGACTTTACCTGGACTTGAAACTGGGCTAGACAAAGGAAAACAAGACTTTTTACACTTGTCCATGTGCACATCTCCTCTGGGTTTTATGGTAGGATATAGTATAT
Organism: Chloroceryle amazona; assembly: GCA_027560015.1. NCBI lineage: Eukaryota > Metazoa > Chordata > Aves > Coraciiformes > Cerylidae > Chloroceryle > Chloroceryle amazona. The sequence goes on along the minus strand of JANHFX010011197.1, from coordinate 51,312 downwards.
TTTAATAGCTAAAAAAAAAATAAAAATCATTGATTTCTAACCCCTGGTATTCCTCATGTCTGTAAAAACTCAAGATGAATAACCCTGGCAGTGTTTTTATATTAACCTCTCCAAGGAAATTATATTTTTTAATAGTTTTTGTATCTATGGCTTTCTCCAGAAACATTATTAGTTTTAATTAAGAATGAAAAAGGAAAAGGATAAAATCCTTGCCTGAAGGAGAAAGCAATTTAAAGTTAATGCCCTTTTAAAAATTATTGGTGATTTTCTTACAAGACCCAGAGGAAATATATTTCAATACTGTCTGTAGTTGAGCTACTAGGGTTTGGGATTGTTTTGTTAGCATATTGTTTATATTCCTTTAGAGCATCAAAATAATTTCCAGCTGCTTGTGTATCTCCATGTCTGTGCACATACACTGGAATTTTATGTAATTTTATAAGCATGTAGTCAACTTTCTTACAGCTCTACAAAACTGTAATCAATTTTCTTACAGTTATAATTTTTCAGCCACAAATGGAACTCACAGACAAGACAATCACAACCAACCAATAGTTACTGAGATCTACTGGTGTGGCAGTTCATTTATGTTGATATTGTGGATTGGGACCTCTCTTTGAAGCTTTATAGCCAAAGTAGGCCTAAAGAGCACTTGTTTGACTGAGAACGTATAACAGTATATGATATGCATATTTGCTCAAAATTAAGAATTATTTTGCCTGCAGGGAATCTTATAACTGATTCTGGCCATAAGGCAAATCATGTACATTTCATAGCCATACCCACTTCAAAACAAAAATATGGATATGAGCTGGGAAAAGACAAGCTCAGGTGAAAGGTTTGGTACCTTGCACCAGAACATTCACAGCAACACTGTTTCAATAGAAAGTCTTGCTCAGTTCCACATACATATGTCATTGTATATGCTTTTATATATATATACTGCTTGTAGGGTCTGCAGGCTGAGTGTAAACTTCAGCTTCACAGGACACAATATGGCTGCAAATAAATCTTTACTGACTATACTTAATTTTTCAGGACAAGGACAGACAAAAGTAAACCTTTCAACTCTAAAATTCCATGCTTTCTGGTAAGAACATGATATCTTACTCAAGGCAAGCTTGAGTAAGCTTCTTATTTTTTTTAATTTTTTTATTTTTTAATAGGGAAAACCAAAATGTATTCCCTCATCCCCTTTCCTCTCCCTCATGCCAACCAAGAACCACGAAATGAAGCACTTCAACAGTAAAAATCTTTGTGTAGCAAATTCCATCTATGGAGAAATTTATTCTAAATGTGTATTTTGGTAACATTAAAAGCAGCAGAAAGCAATGAATTTAATAGAAAATTGTCAATTAAATTATAAGCAAAGTGACAGCTCAACCTATATCTGCAACCATCCAAAGAAAAAAGGACTCCCACACAATCATGTATCAGAGTCTTCCATTATATTTAGTGAACAATGGATTGAGTTAACCTTGAAAGTGGGAGCTCGTGGTAATTACTACAGTAATAATAAATTACAGCTCACAAGGTCACAAAAATCAGCTGAAAGCTCTGGTAAGGTTGAAGCAGTCTCTTCCCTTTTGGTAGAAGTCAATTTACTCTCCTGGTAAAGTTATAGCTCTGTAGCTCCGAGTTTAGTGGAATGAGTGTGTTGCTTGGTACCCAATGATAGAATTGAGAAGTTGGCTTGCATCATATGGTCAGGAACATGCAAGTAGAGAAGGCATGATCAACCTTCTTCACAAAGAGCTTCATCCAACATTTTTCAGATGACAATAGCCATGTAAAAAGGCTTGCATACACTACAAACTCTAGTAAGGATAACTCTGGGAACAGTTCACAGTGGTTCCCTGGATCACATGGCCTTGTTGAAAAAGAAGCTGGTGTGCTGCTGACTCCTCCTGCTTCATACTTGCCTCTCCTGTTCTGAGAAATTGGGACATCGCTGCAACATTTTTGCCAGTCATTTGACCTGACATGGAGGAAATAACTAAACACTTCAAACACATATGGCTGGACTGCTGGACTCTGTCTGCCAGAACAATTTACTTGGTTTTAGTTAAGAAATTTGCAATAAAAAAATTTATGTGGGGATCAAATTTTGAAGGCCTCACTTTACTGAAATACACACAAAGAGTTTGGGGACTTCTATTATTTACAGTATGAAATTTTATATTCTGAGAGTATAAGCCTCAAATAATAAAGGAAAAAATATTAAGTTAATATATATAAATGCAAAATTACTGCAATTTAAACATTTTCAGATCCATTCCAGGATCTCCAAAGTAAATTCTGGCTGTGCAGGTAGGATAAAGTAGACACTTATTCTCAAGCATGATATGGATCTGTAAGTCGATGCAATCCTCCTAGATGGAAATAAATTCCTGAAGCACTTAGTTACAACCACCAGTGTGAGGCTGTTATACAGTGTTGGTGATTTGCACATGTTTTTAAAACCATGTCATAGAGCAATCTGGTTCTTTTCCAGTTTTTCCAGCCTTTGCATCTCTTCCTATACTCTTTCCACAGTGCATCAGGACTGTCATTCTCATTATTTTCCTTATTTTAAAGAATGTGTCATCTTTCTAACATGCACATACCCCTCATGTTTTTAAACTTGATTTTTATCATTAAGATGGCAGACAAGCAATTCCCACTTCAAATATTGAATCAATAATTAATGAAGAGAACCAACATCACAGTTTAAGATGAGCAGATTTAGGGACTTCATCTCTCTAGGAAATGAAACAGCATAATTTTTTTACCAAATCTCTATAATGTTCTTGCAGTACCTAAAAAAATCAAAAGACAAAGGCAGCAGGGAACCTCTATTAAGAGGTGTGTGCACATATGTGTTCACACATAAAAATACACACGGCAAAAGTGAAAGGCTTTACTATTAATGTCTCTGAGCATTGATTATTCTAGCATGCTGAATAATTTGAGTGAATTTGCTTTTTAGTTCCACTCTGGGATTTAGAGGTAGGCAACTTATTAATAACTTATATGGTTCAAGTCTAACACTGATTAAGTAGGACAACTCACCTTTCTCCCCACATCACTCCCCCCCCCATCCCCCATACCAAGTCTCTGGTGCTGCCTCATGGGTTGTAAACAGGGCCTACCATTAAAGGGACATTGACTCTTTATAAAGCCCATACTCCGGCATTAAAAGTGTGACATTTCTTAACTTAGTAATTTTAACAGAAGAAATCGATTGAGCTGTAAATTTTTAGGATTTCTGCTAACCATTGTCCTTGAATGAATTCTCATATCATCACATCTGAAAAAGTTGTCAGAAGCCTCTAAAATTCATACTTTGGTTATAAATCTAAGCACACTGCCATAAGACACTTCTCCTATTCATTGGTGATAGACCTAGAATAAAGTTAGAAGAGACATTGAGAATTAGGAGAGATGCTGTCATAATACTGTAATCTCAGTACTGTAGATCCTTTTAATTTAAACCACACTTTTTTAAAAACAACTTCAGTTCTTTGATATCAAAAACAACTCCAAAGCAATGGAGACATTTGCAGAAGTGATAGAAAAAATAATACCTTTTTCACTAAGTGTATGCTGTGGTATGCATTTGAAAATGCCATACACAGCTGAATCAATGGCCAGCCATCTTTCACAAGCATGACACTGGTGGATAAGATTGAGTAAGATGGGACTGAGTTTGCCTTTTCTGGATAGGCAAAACTTACAGATCTCGTAATGCACTTATTTTTCTTGCACAGTGGCAAACCCAGCCTAAATTCAGGAGAGATCATTGCAATTGGAAAGATACATTTCAGACTGCAAGCAGTGCAAAACAAGAGTCTTTGAACCAGGGTAAATACTCCATAATCAAATTGCGTGAATAATCAGGTACTTGAATCATGACAAAATCTAAATTGACTATAAATATGCCACACACGAATGGTAGAAAATATCACCTAATATCTAAAAATCTGATGTTTCATTTCCCCATTTCTCTGCAGCTCTTGAATTCTATTCTGAGGTTAATTTTTGTTAATAATTCAGTCTCTGAAAATAGAAGGTGCTATAAAAGCAAACACTTTCTCCTTAATTAGTTGAACATAAGGAAGAAGAACCCCACAGATTTGTCTCTAGATTTTAAGCTAGGCAAATAAACTTTTTAAGAATTAGGATAATACAAAATAGCATTTATTTATTAATACACTAAAACACATTAAGACTTGAACGTATTCTATAAGCCAGTGTGTATGGTACCCTTCTTTTGAATTTACCCATCAGGAAATTCAGACCGTGAAAACCAAATCACCACCTTTCCATACTGAAAAAATTTGTTTTGTCTGTGATTCAGCGCACAATGGAAACTCATTTGTGAGATCTAGTCTTCTTTCAGACTTTAAGAAGGAAAATAAATTCTTAGCATTTTCCTCCTAGAAAAAGAAAGGTCTCATGCTACATCTACTTTGCTTTCAGATAGTCAATTCCATCTGTAATTATAGAGTGCTAAAACTCATTTGTATTTAAAGATTATTTTATGAATTTACTACTATTAGTGTTAACAGGTGATACTGATATACCTATCACATTTCAGTCCTTTTCATCAGTAAAATTCAGTAAATAATTCACATTCACTCTAATGTACAGGACTGGGACACACATAATTATTGTTTTAAGCAAGTAGCCCCAGAAATTTTTAACAACACGTACAGAAATTGTGCATTAGCTAACAATAAAGATAGAAACCTTATATTAAATTCAGATAAGTGATAAAATAAATCCTGTTTTTTAAAAGCTGTTATTCAAAGGTTTAACATTATTCTGTGATAACTTGAAGACATTTTTTGTGCATAATTCATACCAGAGAAATTGCATTGATCTATCTACTCAAAGATGTAAAAAGTTAGACATTTCTTCATTTTCAGCTTTCATTTTCTGCTTTTCTTATTTTAAAATATGCAACAGGTTAACAGAATTTTAAAATAAGTCTAGAAAGTGGGAATCAATTTTTCTTTTAAGTTTATCCTCCATGTCCTCTCCACTAACAGAACTAAAAGATTATTATTTTTTTTAATGAATTCTTTGCAACTTTTTCATCACTGAGTTTGGACAAAGTATTTCTGATAGACCTGAGAGAAAGAGAAGCCAGGAAAAATCATTCTTAAAAATAAAGGAAAAGGTTTCTAAATATCACACTTTATTGTGGACCTAGTCATCTCATAGAAAAAGTACTGCAGGTTTTTCTATTTTTTTAATTTTGACACATTGCAAACTGAAATAAAACCAAAAAAAGTAAACAGTTCATCTTACAAGCCAATAATGACTTCAAATTTTTGAGATATGAAGGACATTGCCCACATATTCATGTTCTTTTTACAGTAAGGTTATTGGAAAGATATTTGAATGAGTATATTTCAAAAATCTGTTTTCTTTCACTCACAGAATTTAAGGTTTGCTACATGACAAATTTGTTGTGAAGTCATTCACTGCAAACCCATTCTGGTCATAAAATGAAAACAAGGATTACTACAGTAATTAATTATCATTAATGCTACCTTTTAATAATGGTACCCAACAATTTGTGCAGATTTATGTCATCATGCAGGAGAGAGAGATATGACTCTCATCTCTCATTCTCTTACTAGAATCAACCTGAACATGTTAATTCTTAAAGAACTAAAGCACTAAAACACCCTCTGTTTCCTTGAATATGGTCTTAAGCCTCAATAGACAATACTTGTTCGATCACAAAGTCCCAAAGCATATAAACTGCACACGAGCAGACTGAGATAACACTTTGCAAAGAGCATATAGAAGATGATGCCACGGGCTTACATCTGTCCATGAAGCCAATATAGTAATTTTCTGTGGTAACCACATGAAGTAGGACACATAATAAAAATCAGTCACCATCTTTGGTTGAACTACAGAATGGCATTTTACTGTTAATAGAAGGAAAGTTTCAAATTCCTCCACACTTAGAAACAACAAGGAAAAACTTTATTTCAATATGCATTAAACACTCAAGCTTATGAACTCTTCAATACACTTGCTCCATAAATAAACTCTGGAGAGAGAATGGAGGGAGGAATTTTATATCACATTACAGTACAGTTAGTAGGTTAAGCAAAAATTTAATATTGTAGTTTGGTTTCTTTTTTACAAACTCTATAACCTTTATTTCCAAATGAGTTATCTAAATTCAAGCTTAAATGTCTGCTAAAAACCACCAGATGGGACATAAGTGTCTGAGGTCAAGGGCTGCAATTTTTTCTATTCAGAAATCCTTTTTTTCCCCTCACGTGTACCTTGTGATTCTCGTATTTTAGGCTTGCCCACAGACTTTACAATGTGTTGAAGCTATAAGTCATTCCTAGAATTCTGTTCCTCTCATATCTTGTCGGGCTTTAAACCAAAGTTTATTATAGTACTGCCTGACTCTCAGAACATGTTACACAATGATGATTCTGATACAACTTTCAGAAATAAAAGCAGCAAAAAGCTAGGGCTGGGAGGAGTTGCAGCACTGTCTTATATATTTATTCAGATATTTTGTATTATCATCATGCCATTGAAGCATGTGTTGTGTTAGGGTGGGTGTGGTGAAGAAAAACAGATACAAGTATCTGTTTCTAACTTGTTACCAGACTGGCTTGCATGCTCCCAGTGTCATAAACTTCCACAGTTTATTACCGTACCCTCTTCTGCTTCATGCTTCCCTGGATGGCAAGTTGTGATGCTGCAAAGTAAACTGTATTTCTTTCCCTCAAAAAAGTTTTCAATGTCTATTTATTGGTTAATCTGGGATTTTTCTATTCTTTTTCCCCTTAGTGCTCATGATAGAATATGACTGCAAGAGTTGGCATTTTTCTGGATGAAAAAATGGACAATGATTGGAAGATAGCATAATAGCTGTAGAGTAAGAAAAAATAAAATAATAGTAAACTTGATATAAGATATTGCCCCCAAAATCTAAGGAGAATTCTGTTCTGTTCTGGTGGAGGCCATATAGAAGTAACACAAACTGGAACTGTATTTTTTTCTCTCCCTCCATTTCTGATAAAGGGTTGAGTAAACATTAAGTGATGTCAGTGTTACAGTTCATACTTGATAACAAACAGCAGAGATCTTTGGCATATTCACAAATGCTTCAAGGCTTATTAGAAACATTTGCTTTAGAGATACACTTTTTTACTCTTAACTGCTCAAAATGCAGCCTTTCTTTACCAGGGTTTTCTAAAAATGTTGTGGTTGTTGACATCACTAAATGATGGGGAGAAGAAAATATGGGGAAATAGGAGTCTAATAGTGATAAAGATTATCTGTGTAGATCTACTTAGGATCATCGCATATTTTTCCCCCAACAGTCTAATGCTCAAATGAGAATGCAAATGATTATTCAGCAGGTACTTTTTAAGTCCCATCATGACTATCCTGTCACTCTAAACAATGGGAAAAGAGCAAGGAAATTTTCAGAGCTTTTTAAAAACATAGTCAACAATATACAATTGCAAATGAAAAGTAAAAGAATAAACCTCAGCAAGAGGTTTGAGTAAGCAGGTGAAAATATGGATGTTTATCTGACTTATCTACAAAGATGTCTGGAACATGATGAAAATGAGGCAAAGTTCAGGAGATTCTAGAACTAGAACTATTTGCTCCTTACTAAGCATGAAAAGAGGCAATATCATTTATGAGTTAAATATTTTTTGAATGCACCTCACTGCAAGGTATTTCTTTCAACAGGATCTAGAGAAGCCAGGGGGCTAATTCCCAACTTTTGCATAGGGGTAAGCTTCTCGTCTCCTTTTGTCCCATTCGTTTTCACTCTAAATGTAGCTCAATTCTAAAAACTATGCAAAAGCAGGAAATAATTAAAGAAATGTTTCCTTGCTGCACTATCAAATCTGAGACTACTAAAGTTTCCTGTCAGAAAGTAGGGAAATCAAAGCCTTGAGTAAGCAATTATATTCATTTAAGATAGAGTCAAACCTCATTTTAAACACTGCTTGATTTGGCCGAGGAGTTCAATACCAGTTCCTAACATTTAACTCCATTTCTTTTCCACATTTCTACTGGGATGTTCTCAAGCAAAGGTTTCACTGGATTTGATCAGAAATTTTGTTTGTAATACAAGACAACTTTTCTGGCAATTGCTGAAACCAACCTATATAAATGAAAATTCAAGTTACAAAATGCAACTGATTTTTGGCAAAAATATTCACTGTGCAATGTGATAAGCATAGTACCAGATGCAAGGAACATAACATGTCTGCTGTTTCACAGAAGCTACCAGTTCTTTTCTTTTTCTCCTCTCTGTAGCACAGCACTTCTACCATCTGCTCCAGTCATTAGTGCAAAGACAGCATCCAACATGTTCAATTACTGTGTTCTCTGTAACCTTTTGAGATAAGCTGTAATCACCTATAAAATGTGAAAATGTGAGAAGTCCTCACCCTGTCTTCTCTTACTGACATCTGATTAGAACATTGAACAGGCCACAATTCAGACATTATAAAAAGTGCAGTTTTCCCCAGATGCCTCTCAGGCATAACTTGCATGTTTGACATCAGATTCCTCACCCTGTGTCTAGTAGCTAAGGCTCACTGGAACACTCACCCTATCCTACTCCAATCCCAGCTAGTTTCCTTTGCTTCACTTCCCCCTCCACTTCATCTATCCACAGCTCTGGCTGGCAGCTCTATGACACTACACCATATCATTGAGCTTCTCCCACTTTTCGCTTGAGCCAAGCAGACAGGAATCTGGCTGCTTTTGCATGCTCTAATAACTCTTCCTCTTCTGTCTGGCTTTTTTACAGTATGATTTCCATACCCCTTCTTCCTCAATGTCCTTATCTTATCTGATATTTTTTGAGTCACAGGAGCAGCTGAAATGCATGAGAAGAGCATACAGTTGATGTATGGCCAACTCCTAAATACTATCAAAAAGTGTAACTTTAGTCAATAATACACATCATTTCTATGGCTCTTGAGAGTTCTGAATCATTTGATCATATTAGGTGTTCTCACAGACAAAGCTAGAGAGATCTTGGGAATTCCTGGTAATATTTGTGGCGCCACATACTCTGAATATATGTAAAAGCTAGACAGCATGCTTGAACTCAAATGGCTGATAATGAGATCTTATTCAAACAATGTCATACAGAAATCTGTGAATGTTTGTCATAAAATCTTTCACATTCATAAAGGATATAAGGAGATTTATTCACTTCAGAGATCCATACAAAAAAGCATTTCTTCCTTCTGCTTTGCAGAAAAATCCATTGCAACGAAAAAGCTAGTTAGACACACAAAGAAGAAACAGATGGTTTTTCAGAGCCTGCCTGCTAAGAAAAAATGGATTTTCTCCAAGGACCTCCTTCTAAGCCAACAAGAAGAAAAGCCAATGCATCTTAAGTAAACTATGATTTTACTAATTTTACTATAATTTTCTCTCCAGCTAAAGAATATGATTCCAATGTGTAATCACTGAAAAGAATCAGCCCATACGTTATCTAAAGATCAAAGAGGAGGTTATGATTTTTTCTTAGGATACTTGGTATTACTTTGATACTTGTTTTCTTTATCAAATCTATTGGAACCTATATATTGGAGTATGAAGATGAATGTGATTTTGTTTTTTAGGTATACCTGACAATTCTTATCCAGGTATTATAATGATATTACAGTATGACACATCCTTCTCTTTTATGGCTTTTGCCATAAAGATGCCTTTAAAATTTACCTGAAGTCTTTGATTGGCTTATTGCCAATACTTTATTTCTTCATTGGCTCTCCTTTCACATCTCTCATTCTTCAAACACACACCCTTTCCCGAGTTCTCATCTATTCCAGGGATGTGCTCTTAGAACTGTACAGGTTCCCATTTTGACTGTCAGTGATGACAGTTTCAAGTGTCTACTTGTTTGCTTCCTCCAGAATTATCTCTAGTCTTGCATACAATCTGTACATGCAAAAACCCCAAACAAACAATACCCCATACAATTTAAATCTGTGAAGCCTCAAACTCCTCTAAAACTATGCTTTCCTAAGATGTTAGAAATTTTTTTAGGTATTAGAAAACTTACCTGTTTGATAAAGACTAGACATCAAAGAACTTGGACTGTTGCCTTGAATGCCAATATAAGCACTCTTTGCACATAATGCATTGCTGAAACTTCAGATTCTGAAAGATACGTATGATGTCATGGCTGTTATTCAGCACACCTGAAGCCTTTGCTGTTAAAACAGAGCTGTCATTACATTTAATACCTACAGCTCTATCTTTCATTCATTCTCCTTATTGTTTATGGCAATAAGATCAGCATGACAAAACTGTTGATCCACCAAATTTCCTCACTTTTTTTCAAGATTATGAGTGAGATTTTAAAATCCACAGATGAAAAATTAAGCTGGCAGGGAAATCACAGAATTTAATTGTGTAAGAACCAAGCACATATCATGATGTAAAATTTAATCGCAGTATCACAAGAACACATTTTTTTCTGTGTGTTGTTCAAATCCTTCTGTTCTGGAGCTTCATATGATGATTCTCAATGAGAATTCAACAGCACTGTTGTAATAGGGAAGCTATCCATCTAATTTGGAATATACCATATATTACACAAATTCAGGAAATGTAAAAGTGATGTATTCTTGTTTGAATTCCTCTTTGGATACAATTTCTCCTCAGTGCTCTCAAGCACTCTGAAATTATCTCAACACGATAATTTGACTTTCCATCACATATTCTAGGTGAAACCCAGCAAACACTGCAGATTTCCAGTCACAGTATCACATTAAAGGCTGGTTAGAAAAGGATAAAAAAAATCAGATACAACGTAGTTAATTGTATATAAATACTTAAGCACAAGGTAGGAAAATACTCCGATTATAATAAACTGTTCTCATTTAGTGAGGAGGGCCATTATGGGAAATACTGATGTAAGAGTTTTTGTGATTTTTGTTGTCTCATTCTGGAATCTGTAAGATTCTGTAACAATCTGTAGAAATCAAATCAGTTAAAATGTTAAATTTATTTCTATTCCCAGCAATTTCTTACCACTTTAACAAGTCTGCATCCTACATATAAGTCATGATCTATCAAAGACAGAGGGAATTGCTGCAGTAGTTATTCAGGGTATTATTAATTGGGGCACTCTTAAAGATTATGTAAACCAGATGAAATTCCCTGTTTGAGGTAACAGCAAATTTCTTGCTGTTTTCAGGAAGTCAAACATTTGAGGTACTGCTTCTGTTTATATTAGGAGACAAATTTATGAAGATTTCTCCCAAGCTGAGCCACCATTCACTAAATTCTCATCCCTTTGGTTATATCCAAAGTAGACTTACATTTTTGACTTCATCTGCTTTCCAGACTGAATCTGGCATCTCTCATCAAAACATAAGAACAAGCTAAATCTTGTCAAAATGTATTTGGATTTTGGAATCTCTGAATGTTTAACCTTTCCCTGGCCCAAATTTTGTCCCAGTGTCATTTGAAGATTTGGATGATTTGGCAGATATCTTCATAGCTACAAATGGGACGTCAGAAATTCTTTACATATGACTAGTAAGAATACAAAAATCAGCTTCACAGTTCATAAACTTAGCCCTGAAGTAGGTCCTTTAAAGAAAAGAAGCTGGCTTTACAATGGTGAACAGTATGGTATTGCTGTGAAACATTCTGGATTCCAGATCAAAGTTTGAAACAGGCACCCGACCCAGAGAAAGGGGGCAGGGTGTGTGTGTGCAGGTGTGTGTGAAGGGAAAGGTTTCCTTTCAGAGAGTTAAGCATAACAACCAAACCATTGGAAAAAAGACAGACAATCTCCCCAAGTTAACAGTAGTTTTGAAATTATAGGTATTAGTGAATTCTGGCTGCCCTTGCCAAATCCCAGGACAAAAGTCTCCTCAGCAAATGTTAGCCATCCTCACAAAATGACAGCCATTCACTGAGCCTGAAGAGCAGGGAAAGCAGTCTATAGATTAATGTGTTCTGGGAACACTGTATGTACTGAGAATCCACAGCAGTTCCAGCCTTTTCTGAACACTACTGTTGACTCACTGCTGACCAGCAGGAGCTAGTTATCCATCTGCCTAGTGTCTCTGGAGAAGGTTCACCCTGGCAAAGTTTCCAGACATTTAGAGGAGATATACCCTTAAGATGTACTCCTTATCTAGAGATACATTCTTCTCTAGATAAGATTATATATCTTCCATAGCAGCAGATTACAAAATTCTTACATTTCATTTAAATTCTACAAAATTCAGATAATACTCCTCATTTATTGTATCTTTTCAGAGAACATCTGCCCTGTTGAACATACAGGCAATATACAGTTTTGGTATACGTCACTGACAAGACTGGATACATTTTACCTACTTTTTCATTTAACATACTGTATTGCAAAGAACATTACCAATAACAGAAAGAAAATTAATTTCTTTGGCTATAACAGCAATTTAGTGTTTTAGACACTTCCCAAGAAGTAAACAAATCCATGTGAATCTCTCAGGATCATAAGCATGATATTGTTGTCATGAGTCAAACACAGATTAGGCAGATCATGTTAGACAAATAACCCAAGATATCTGTTTTATGAATTATGGCATGAGTATTACTGAAAACATTAGTTGGCAGTGTTTCCAATTTTAGTGCTTTTATTCTTTGTTCATTTCACTGATTTTGGCTTCCAGAGATACTCAAGTAATGTGCAGAGATGTACCTAATTTTAAGAGTTCAAGGTCACCAACAAGATTTTGAAATATGTGGACCTTAAATATTCAAACATAATTTCCATGATGCATGTATACGCCATATAAGCAGTGTTGGGTGTTGATTAGATATGGTTAGGAAGTCCCAATGCCAGCAACAGAAGCAAGTAGAAGGCCTGCTGAGACAAAACTTATGGGACACCCCCAAAAGCTGCTGCACATAATACTCAACTATGATGAATCTAGGATGCCCGAACATCCCAACAGCAGTAACATTGTCCTTGAGTAGCCATTGTCACCACTTCCTTGTGCACTATTATCAGAATAGCTGTTCCCCAAGATACACAATGTATTTTTTCTGAGTCTAGCTTTTATAAAATGTTGATGTGTGGCCCTGAGAGCAAGAAAAGCTGACTTCATCTGAGTAACTGAAAATACGTTGCACCCTGCTTAAGCTGATAGGAAATTTTACACTTGGAAAGATCTTAATGGATTGTACAAAACACATATACCCATGTCCCTGATACTAGTACTACCACAATTATTATTTCAGTGTCTTCCCCTCACAAGAATGAGCTATGATAACTACAACAGAAATAACAAAATGTGTATAATTAGGCACAGAGGGTCATATTTTGTCTGTCAATTTTGACTACTACTGTAACACTAAATAAAACCAGTTCCTTGCTGCATCCACATTGAAGAAGTCTTTCACAGAAAGTGGTAGAAACTTCTAAACTGATTACTGAGATTCATGCCTGGTGCATCATTTTGACCCAGAATTGGACACTTCTCAGGGGACCACCAGTAGGCACAGACAAGAAGGACACACCAATGCTTCCCATTGAACTATAGGAACAACTGTGGTGCAGTGCTCAAGTCCTTTTAAGCAAGTACTTTTCTCGGTTTAGCAGCAGATTCAGTCTTTAAATGCTAAATTAGGTGCTGCTGTGTTTAACCTTAAGTACCTAGTACTTGTGCCTTCTTAGGCAGTTAATGGAGATCAAATTATTTAACATTACTGTTTCTTCCTAAACCTATAAATGTGTAAAATAGACTAATATTGAGCTTTTTTCAGCAAAAGGAACAGATTGTCAAAAAAGCTCATCATGAATAATAGAACTGAATCTTCCTAAAGCACAGAGTTTTCATTCAGAAGGTAATGCCTATCTTAAGTAATATTAATGTAACATTAAATAGGGATAAGTAACAATAAGCCTTTTCATCAGTAGAACTCAAATTAGCTTCAACCTAGTCTCAACATATTTTTAAAAAATAACTTTTATTTTTTTAAGTCTAAGAATTACAAAATTGCCCAAATAAAATATTTGTGCACTAATTATTATTTATCCTTTTTAATCCTGAAGCTTTTAGAGTAATTTAATTTTTTAATCCGTTTAATGAAAAATATTGTAATCAACCCAGGCTGTCAAGAAGACAGGCTATATGTCACATGAAATCGTTTTCCTCAATAAAACACTTCCCAATCTGCTGTAGATTTGCCTGTCTGTAGATGTTAATGATAGGAAATGTCAACTTAAACATATTTTTTCTGCCTTAAATCTGCCAGATGCCAGAATATGCTTAAATAAAATGAAAGCTCTGAAAAGATGGTAACATTCATTTTAAATTCTCAATCCTAATTTTCATTAAAGATCTGTGAAAGACAGGCAGTGCACATAAATGTGCCGATTGATGTTGAGAGATACCAAAAATAGCCTCATCACACCTGACATTTAAAAACAAAAACTTTTTCATAAAAAGAAATCAAGTGTTCTCCAGCTGAGGTCATTCTGTGCTAATAACATTCCACCTAGTGAGTAGACTGGTTTCTGATCTCTTGAGCTTTACAATGACAAGGCATAACCTCTAGAATATATTACAGTTATGGAAAAGCAATCTGTTCCCTCCAAACCATGTGAAAGCCATTTAGAAGCAGACAGAAGATAGCTCCATATGACAAGGAGATCATTTGTACAAGTTGGAAAAGTTAGTATGCCAGACACATAAACGCAACCTTAGCAAAGCTGCCTAAAGCAGGATCTGCAACATGGCATGGATACTTCTACACTGTCTTTATTAAAATGTGAATTTGTGTATTTTAAAGGAAGAGTAATGTATGACACTGGTCATGGAAGTGAAGGACATGACACAAAACCACAAAAGAACAAAACTCAGTTTAGATACAAAACCATTACCTTGTTGTCGCCTCCCCAGACACAGCTCCTCAGAGTATTACAATACAGAGGATTTGAGCTAGGACTTTACTAATCACAGGTCCTCTGATATTCAGGGGCATGCTTATGACACTATACAGTCTGGTTCTGTTCTGAGCTTTTAAAAACATTTGCCCAAGTCTTATCCTATTAAGCCATCTTTGCAGAGACACACTAACAGATCACTTTTACTTCTGCAGACCATTTAGTAACATTTGCAGCACACGCAACTTCAACATCTATTATTTTTCCTTCTTCCTGAGCTTCCCTCTCACTTCCTAAGGCTTCTATGTGTTCTTAAAAATTCTTAGTCTTTGTGCTTGAAAGTAATTTCCTTTGGAACAGCCATCACAGCTGCTTCCTCATAGCCATCCTTCCCCTAACATTGCCAGGTATGACAAAAATGTTCCATTCAGTAGTAGTCAGTAATTTAATTCGTTTTATAAGGTCTGAGTCTTAGGCCTCTACAATGTTACTTTATCTGACTGTTAAATTTCATCCTTGGCCTTTTCAAACAATAACTCGGGTTTGTTTGGTTTTTTTTAAATATGTTTGGAAAAATATTTTCCATTTTTAAAATTCATTGTACTCACTGCTTAGCTTTCTCATACTTCTGGAAAGTTTGGGGTTTTTTTTGTGTTTGTTCATCATTTCTTGCTTACCAAAATGAATTTACAGCCCTCTACAAAATCTGAGAAAGAAAAGAAAAAATATATAAAGGAGAAATAATTTGTTTGTTTGTTTTTAATCACAGCTAGAAATATTTGACTTTGTAACTACATTATTTTTTTTTCTCTTGAAAGAGCCAACTACTGAACAAATTTTGCTTTCAATAAGAAATTTTACAGCTGTGAACTTTTGTTTACATTTGGAGTTAAAAAGTCCAGAAGTTAAAGAGTTTTCCATAGGTAAGAAATTTAATTTTCCAGCCATTTTTCCCCATGGATGCACTTAAACTACCTTTTAGACCAATTAACAGTTTACTTGATTTTTTTAAAGAAACATGAAAGTGCTTCCCTACGACTTGGGCAGGAGAAATCACTTTTGCTTGTTTAAAGCTCTGTTCTTAATAATAGGATTTAGTAAAAGTCTGCCTGGACATGAGCAATTCTCCCATTCAGATGTGAATGTATTAAAGGTTCCAGGCTTGTTAAGAAGCTAAATGTGAACTTCAATTCCTTTTATTTGATTGGCAAAACATACAACACAATGTCTTTTTAATATTTCCTGAAAACTTTTAAAATTGAAACTCTCTGGGTAAGAGAAGGAAGTGCCACTGGGCAGGGGTACAATTCTTGCAAGTGGTAGAAATGATAAGGCTGGTTTGGAAACCTTAAGATTGGAAGTAAACAAAATACTCTAAGGGCAAGAACCAAGAAAGCTTCCCAAGCAGCTCCTATACTTTGTAGGACACTGTTTTCTTTACCTCCAAGTTGGCCCACAGTCACATGCATTCGACTGTTTAATCAACTTCATCAAGGAATACTAATGTGAAAACACTGGATACCACTGTCCAGGCCTGAAAGACACACACAGAGGCAGCTCAGGAAACATAGCCAGGATACTAATGTAAAGAGGAACATGCCAGGCGAAATGAAGTAGAAGAAATAAAACATCCCTTGAAAGACAACATAAGGGTATTGGATTTAGTGAACAACTGTACCAGTCAGACAACAATTCCAGGAAAGTATGGCTTAAACTGTATTTCCTATTTTGCAAGAACAGGTGCAATTATAAATAAACAGTTCTTTTCCCCCATAGTGATTAAAACATTTGTTTTTCTATCAAAGCCAAAGAATTCACACATTTTTAGATAGGTATGAATTTAGAGTGCAAATAAACATGCAGTCTCCTTTTGAAAACACAAATGTAAGACATAACGCATGCAAATTTCACTATGATATGTGAAAAATAGTTTGAGCCACAAGAGTTGAGAAGAAAATTTTTTTTGCCAGATTTTAATGGCAGTATTGTCCTGTGTACACATCTGGCTGAATAATGAATTACACTTGTGAATAATTACCCACCATTGATTTGTTTCTTTGATGTTTGTTGGGGTTTTTTTGTTGGGCTTTTTTTGATGTTCTTTTTTTCAGCAGCCCAGTTCTCTCCCCTTAATGAACTTCTGATTCAGCTTGAAATAGAAAAAGCAATGTGAATTATTTTCCAGATGGAACATAGGGATACTTTTATCGACTGGTGCTGAAATAACCCAAAATGTTGCAACCTGTGTTTACAGGAGAGATGCTCTTACCCTCTTGAGTATACTGAGGGGAGGCCTGAGAAAAACTGGAATTTGTGTCCAGACAGAACCACTCATGCAACTTTTAAAGTGACCTCTTCTTTCCTGCAAGGCAATTCACTACTGGACAAAACCGATGTATTTAGCCCTGAATCAGAAAGTTACACAAAGCTGATGTAAAGTTAGTTTCTGCAATAGTTTGGCTCTACTAACTCATTCGGTGTTCAGCGCTTTATCCAGCGTATAGGTAACAAGCAAGAAGAAAACCTCGTTTATTTTTGTGGTCTATAAATTGTTGGCGGTTGATTACCTATGTTGTTATTCTTCTGTTGAAGTATTCAAACTTGCTATTTTCCTGGTCAGCCTAATAGCATCTATGATTCCTATTCTGAGGGTCTCACTGTGCAGTACAGGAGGTGGTGAGACACCCAGATTCTGAAGTTGAGGAATCTGCTAAGCATTTGTATTTGGCAGATGGAGGTTGACTGAGTTATATTGATCTTTACAGGTGTTAGGTTGTCAATGGTATGATCTCAGCATATTCATTTCCATATATATTCCTATATTATTATTGAGTTACATAACTACTGAGCTACCCATGCTACCAGTTAGAAATTGACTGGTAAGACCTTGCAATGCATACACTTAGAATCAGTATTATGCAATTATTCTAAGTGTTGCTTGCTCTTCTCTTCTTAGTTAAGGCACTTTCCCTCTGATGTGGTTTTATGACTTCTGTCAGTTAATTAGTAGATGTACTCGATTTCTCTTTTTTTTTTTTTAATATCATTAAGCAGATTTTTTCACAAAACAACCTAGAAAATACCATTCCAACCAGTTCTTTACACTAGGTGATCTCGGTTCTTGGCTAAAGTCAGTGATATACCACAAATTAACCCATAGCAACAAAGTGAATGAGCAGAAGGGAAGCTTATTTTGATTTGCATTTTGTTCATATGATGCTTAGCTGCAAGAACTTCTAGAAAATCCTTCCTTATTACCTTTTAGCCCCCTCACTTAGCTGTGAGTAGCAGAATGTTAAGGCCAAACAGAGTAAGAGGTACTGGCAGGAAACATCAACAGGTGATTCTGCACCAGGTAAATACCATTAGGCTACAGTGAGGGTCAGGATTCATATATGAAAGACTGTTGAGCTATGCTTACTACTGAATCCTGGAGGTTCCACAAGTTTATGATGAAGGGTCCTATCAAAGAGCTATTTACAAATTTCCTGATCAATTTCTATTAAGGCATTTAGGATCAAGATTGAACTTCAGCACCACAGGACACAACCCAGACAAGAAGGGGAATCAGGAAAACAGGAGACTCATGTGTTGAAATGAAGACAGATTTAACAAAACAGCTAAACTAATACCAATATAAAGTAAACAATGTTATACTCAGCCCAGCAAATGTGTGGTGGTCACAATAAACAGGAAGGCAGTCCTCAGGAGCGGGAAAGAGAGCACAGTCACAAGAAGCCTAGAGAGGAGACATTTTTCTCAGTAAAATTCCCCCTTTATACTAAGCATGATGTTTATGGCATAGGCTACACCTTCAGCCAACTCAGGTCAGCTGCTCTGCCTGACTCCAAACTGCAGACCATATCTGGTCTTTGATTCTGTCCCAGCAAAACCAGGATATGAAAGAATGGTTTGTAGGGTTATGCTAGAAATGGAATAACCCCAGTAACATAAATGTTACAGGAATAATGGCAAAGTGTGTTATAGAGAATCCCCATGAGGCCATTCTTTGTGCTTACTTTGAATTTACTGTCTAGGTGACTTACTGGATCCTCTAAGATTCACATGAATGTCTCCCATTTCTCTGTCATCTTCATCTGAGCTGGGCTTCTTGGCTCAGGTGCAACCCCAAACATCTGGACTCAGTTTCCCATATCCAAACTAATACATTCTCCTGATACCTGCAGTATTAAAAGGTATTGTTGTGATAACTACAGCGTTCTGATAAGTCTGTGCTAAATCCAAACAATCTTCAAATGGGGTGACACAGGGGTGACCCCATACCCTCCACAGCATTTTTAACCCTGGTAACACAGTTCAGAAATGCTCAGGCTGCTAACTTAAGACGTAATAGAACTTACCAAGCTTCAGCTTTGTACTGTGCAATATCACATAAATTGCATTTGGATTTGCTGGTACTGGACAAAATACAGCCACTTCTGTGATGGACTATGTCTAAATTAATGACTACCTAAACTTAACCTGTGTCTACCTGGAACCAGCTTGGGTTTTTCTCCACTTATAAACAATCTATATCTATTAAGCAGCTCATGGATAATGGAGACTATATATTACATCCTGTAATAAATTATATGAGGGTACCTAGGCACTACAAAATTGGCACTGTGTGAGATTTTATATAACTTTTATTCAAATATCAGATTACCAGACTAGAATTCAAGTGGATGACAAATCTGCTTCTATCATGGTCATACAATTGAAAAATAGCATCACTGAGTAAAACAGATTACATTTAGCTGTTATTTTCAGAGATGACAAAGAATTACTTTACTTCACAATTCACAATAATTTATATAAAAATCCTTTGCTTTGTCTGTCTCTCTTTGGGGCACAGTCATTCACTTTGTGTATGCAAAAATTATTATCTTCAGGGATGTTTATATTGTAGAGAGGACTGATTCCTTCACTCCAATATATTATTATACTCAGACAGAAAACTGAGAAACATTGGAAGGAAAAGTATTTATTCTTGACTTTTCAGTGGTGTTCCCACCAACAAAAGATAAGTGTTTCAGTTTAAATCATTCCTGATTTCAAGTCACCAGTTAGATATCCAGTCACAATTCCACCTGAAGTACCTGAGTAGTGCACACATGTATTCCTCTAAATTCAGGTCATTTGTTCATTTTCCATCTCTGCCTCATGCTGAGAGCCAAGAAAGAGAGTTTATACCAAACAACAGAAATTAACATTCTCCCCATTTTATGTGAGCTGCCTTTTCAATATGAAAACAAAGATCAAACAAATATTTCAGACTCTTTTCTCTCCAAGAGATTATTTGGCTCACCTGGCTAAATCAGTTTATAAAACAAGCCTTTGTGTTATAAGATAGTGACTTATTTTCTTTGGAATGAGGATATGAAAAAGCATTTTTAAAAAGAGACAAGGTTAAGATCTTTTTATTCAAGTAAATATTGAACACATTCCTAAGAATAGCCCTTCAGATCTGGAATAGGGTCAAGAACAGTTACTTAACAGTCTGAAGAACAAATAACTCTTAAGTTTTGATATTGTAAGAAAAATGCCCGGAGACAGAATGGACCTTAATCATATGATAGCAAACGCTTGGGAATTTTTGGTTTTAGGATTTTCCAATGGAGGGAGAAATCTAGCCAGTGAAGAAGAATAACAGAAGTTAAATAAAACTATAAGTTATGTCAGTTACTTAGATGTTCTTATTTTGTTGTGCACCTATAAAAAGAGTAATCAAAGAGGAGCCCAAATCAAAATTCTTGCTCCAAGGAAAGATAAGAAAACATCAGGTCCTGAGATTCCCAGTAGTATTCAGAGACCACACTTCTAATGAGTGCAGGTGGAGTTTTGTGCCAGAATTCTTTTGCTCTTTGATTTGACAAATGCAATTCTAGATTTAAATTTCACTGCCATCTGAAGGATCTGGGCAACCTATTGACTAGTGGATGGACTACTGGATTCATATTCCAGCTCTGCAGTCAAACTGTCTTTAAAACAAATGAAACAAATCAAATATACAAACACACCAGTGTACAACTGTATGTTCCTTCCAGAAAACAAAGTATAGGTCCACAAAAATTGATCTTTTATGCATTTTGTATCTCTCTGTTCTCAAATTCCCCACCTGTACCTTTTCCAACCTAATTTTTTGTGTCCCTAAGCATCAAAGATTCCCCAATTTCTCCTGTAGCAAGTACTCACAGTTAACAAGACCTAACAGCTTTAGGCAGTGGTGTCTAAATGGTATCTGCCAAAAATAATGGCATGTTCTGGCACAATTCATCATATAAATCCAATGACATACAAATCAAGCTCTTCCTCCTCTCTCGTCAGTACAGTGACTACTCAGTTCTAGTTCATGCTGCTCTTTCAGTGATTATCACAGAGCAAGAACTGAGAGCGCTCAAGTCTGACTACACTACTTGACTCTTTCATCATGTTCCAAAACAGTATACAAGTGTTTTCCAAGCAACAAGGCTCTTTAAACATAGATGTGGCTAGAGTGAATACTTTCATCCTCATGAAAAACCTTCCTCAGATAGAGGAAGAGGCTGGTTTGTCTCCAACAGTCATTAGGCTCTACTAGAGTGGGATAAGAGGTACATAAATTAAATGACAATACAGTTAGCTGGGATGCCCTCATCAAGGAGTAGCTACTCCTACACCCATGTTTTTTCCAGAAGCAACAATGTACATCTGTAAGGTGATACTTCTAACAACAACATGACAGCAACATAAACACCAATGTGAGAGATCCCAGGAGAAAAAAAGGTGTCTTCACTTTAGATGAAGACACTCTAGGTACTTAGGTGTCAATATGAAGTACATTTACCTACAGTTACTTTTTCTCAATGTAGAATAGGAAAAGTACTATTCTGTGCTTTTATATAGTCTTTAAATAAAACTGTGATTGATTAGAGTTGTTTGAAATAGAAGATGGGAAAGTTGGCAGACAAATGTACCTAAATCAAGTTATTTGTAATCTAAAGTAAGTCAGAAACTTTCTACCACTTCATTTCTCAGAGAGGGCCTGAAGAATATCAGTTCTAATCACAGCAGGTCCTACCTAAACTAAATGCTTCCCTAGAGTTAATTTCCTCAAATCCACACCAGAGCACAGAACAAAGGATACCATCATGTAAAGATTTCACTATAGGTTTTACATGAGGCCTGTCTTATTGTAGACATGTGTGTCCATACATGGTGGATGGATTCAATGAAGCCAGCTGCCATTTTTTCTCTTATTATTTCTTAACGCACTTTAGAATACAGCTCAGCTTGTCTCTTGAAAGGTTATGGTCTGTCACTGTAACATGATTTTTGAAGCAGTTCTATAAAAGCACAACACTGCATCTGGTGGACCGAAATGATAATGCTGAACATTCAGCTGGTCCAACTGGTCTTTAACTTCTGCTGAAATAATCTCCAAAGCTCTACAGATATTCAGGCATACTTGCACATTTGCACATTCTTAGTCTTTTGACTGGCTGAGCCAGTGTCCTGTTAAATTTAATGAACAGTACCTTTTCCATTCATTTCAGTGAACTTTAAATTAGACCACACAAAACATGACTAATCTACTCAATATGGACATTTGTTAAAGGGTCAGATGAGAGCAAGAGACAAGACACACTAACCAGAAAAAATAAGACAAAAAAAAAGAAATAAAGAGAGGAAAAAGTAAACATTGTGGGGAAAGCTAGAAATGATAGTAGCACAATCCATTGCTAAATAGCAATTGCATAGGGTTGAAGAACGCGGTTAGGAATCATCAAAACTAGGTTTAAAACATTTAGAATATTCTGCAATGAAACAAAATCACTTACTTTCTCATGACATTACATCTTACTTGAACAGATTGTTCATTTTTCTGCTGCTAACTTGTTTTATCTAGCTGTGTTTCCTTCCAGCCATTCAGAAGGGATGGATCCTCAGCTGGACTAATTACTAGGCAGGTGACAATAAAGCTAGGCAAGCTGAGGAGCGGGCCTACCAATTACCTAGTTCCTGTGGAAGCTGAAGACAAGAGTGACAGGAGCTTCTTTTTTTCCCAAATTCAGAAACATAACCTTTTGAAAGCATGTGTTTTCTGAAAGAGTATTGCGTCCTGTCCCATTCAGATAGATTAAACAATATAAAATTTTAGCATAATTACTACCACTTGTGTTTTTAAACTCACAAAATCCAAAGATAAGTTGTAAACTTGCTTAGGTAAAACACTAATTACTTCCTTATAGCTCTGAGATACAATGAGCACTTTTCATGCATGGAACAGCATTTAACACAGGAATATTAAAATATGAAATCATATTTATTATATAAACATAATTCTGTACCAATAACTACAATATATATTATGTAAAAATTATATAAAACAGAACCCTGAATTTCATTATGTGAAACTACATTTGAAACTTAAACATTAGTAAAGTAGAAAAAAAAATGTATTAAAAGAAGTTTTATTTACATGACTACAAGTTATTTCAGGGATCTGCCTCATTTATTGCATGGGTGAACTGTGTTTAGCTGGGCAGCTATGCAATATTTTGTTTATACTTGCTTTTGCCAGCTTGGTTTATAGCCCACAAGTCAAACGTTCTTGTTAAGACAGAGCAACCAATTTCAGTGAGCACTTTTCTGTTGTTACAATGTGATTACTACAGAAGATAAATGGGTATTATACCTATAAAACTAATAATACCAACAACAAATATTTATATTTGCAACTGAGCACAAAACTGCTAGTACTTAGGATTCCTAGGATTCAGGATTCTTAGGTTAATACATCTGTAGCCTGATTTGTCAGTGAATACAACATATTTTGTGATCTGTATAATCAAAATTCTGACAAACTAAGAAATCTGAAATTTATCTCCATTCTTCAGAGTAAAATAACATATTTTCTCAACTAATTAGTTATTTAAAACAAAATTGACCAAAAGTCTGTTAGCAAACCAAAGTTAATGAACAATCTATTTTTTTTCCTGAAATAGAAAAGCAGCAAAGCACACTTTAAACATCAAGTCTAGATAGACTTTAATTGAACAAAAGCACTTCTTACAGTAGAAAATGCCAAAAATGCTTTATATGTGAGAACTACACCACTCTAAATATGGACATCTGTGACATTTATAGTGATGGAAAATATCCAGGTATTCTTTGGATTAAGCATTAAAGCAGTTTAGAGTGTATTTATGATAATCCACTGTGAAAGGCTGGGTTTCCCACTGGCACAAGAAAAAAACGCAGACCACAATCTTTTACTTGAGGAACAAAGCATCAGTTTGTATAATATTTAGGTTAGAAGTATCCCTGTAAATGGCTACAGTGGCTACAGTCACATGAAACAAGTCAGCTGAAAGAAATGGTAGTAGGCTTTATGAACTACTCTTTTTTTTTTTTTTTTTTTTTTTTTTTCCAGGCATAGGAATCTGAAACAGTATTTCTGAGCTAGAAAGGAGCCTTAGTGTTTGCAATGCTATAAGGACATATAAAGAAAAGCTGCCAAGACCTGAGTTACTTGTTGGAGTACATGTTACTTGAGCTTTGTGGCAGAATACTTCAGTGAGCAATGTATTTCATGCAGCTATGAATTAATGTATTAACATTAACATTTTTACTTTTTTTTTCAAAGCTGAGACAGGTTCTCTCCCATTCTTTCATGAATTAAGATTTACAACTTCCTGCTTGAATAAAAAAAAATAACCACTGTTTTCCACTCATAGAAATGGTGAAGCAGATGAGATAAGGGGAAGAGAATCAAGCAGGTAGACTTGATACCCTCTCATTTGAAAACACAGTGATGGAGCCAGGGTCCTAATTTGACATTAAAATTGTTAATTAAGGATGTAAAAATTTCCCTCCAGAACAATTTAGACTTCAAATTTGCATGTTTTGTTACAAACATTACTCATGTCAAAACTCTCATTTTTTTAATTACAACCTAAATTTCTTTGATCTGTTTTTTTTTGACGGAGTTAAGCTTCCTTTTCCCTTCAGTAGTTCTGCAAAGTTTCTGTGCACATAGATATTTTGATATTCCATGATTTTTTTAATGAAATAAAATAATACTATAGCTTTTCAGACCTTAAAACGCTGGTTTTGATGAATTATAGTACTATTTTTGAAATAATTTTTGTGCAACTTCATCATTTCTACATTCCTGCAGAAGTTAATTTTAACATTACAAGCATGACAAGATGTACCAGACTCCTGCACACTCATTCAGATATTTTAGTGAGGTATGTTTATTTTATAGTAGCATATCACAAAAAAATTAAGGTTTCATATATATTCACATATAAAATATGTGAATTACTCTGCTCTTTATTAGGTAAACTCTCCTAAGTGAAGTGATTTGAAAGATTTTTTTTATTGCTCTGACCCTTTAAAACAAAGACAGATAGCTGGTGACAGTTGTCTATAAACTCACATGCTACAAACATGCTGAGCTGCATTTCAAGCATCTCACCTATTTGAAATTATAGGAAGCACTGCCTCTAACCTGCACTCTCTAAATTGTATCAATTTCATGCATGCAGGAATGGTCAAATTAAGAAAAATCAACTTCTGGGGGAAGTTAATGCAAATGTAATCGAAAAGGTTGCTTTTGTCTGTGGGCTTCATAGGCTTAACAGTCTAATGGCTTTCTGGAAGTTTCCATGTTAATAAAAAAAAGTGTTCAAAAGTGTTCATTATTGTCTAGGTAGATAGTGATTGACCACTACGGCTCAACAAGCTAACCAGATTAACTCAGCGTGTGATCTTCTCTTAAGGAACAATATAACAATACAGTTCTTCACTGGATTGCATTATCTGTATGGAATATCTAGCAACGAACTAAGGCAGGGTTGTTTGATTCAGACTGTACACTCATTCTTTTAGAGACTCTCAAACCTTTTTAACTTTAAATTGCTTTCACACACAGTAAATGTGTGTATCGGAATCTATTCAGAGAGTGCCCAACTCCTTCAAACTCCTTGAAGTCAATATCCCATGACTATTATGTGCATAAACAACTGACTTTGTTCAGCACAGTACTGCAGAGGAAGAACAAAGTCTTACAGGCAAATCCCAAGAGACTCTCTGAGCAGCAGTGCCTGGTTTCTATTCCTGATTCCTGTGTTGGCAACAAAGAATACTACTTCTGGGAGTACACTGAGATAAACAATACATTTTTGAGATTCCTGGACATGGTAATACAAGATTTGCAAAAGACCTAGCAAAATCATGTGTCAAAAAAAAAAAAAAAGGTTTGGAGGACACCAGAAGAAGAAAAAATAAAGGTGGGGAAGTGAGAAACTTCCTCCAAGTGATTACAGAGAGTAAGGAACATCAAAAAGTGGTAAGATGTGATTTGTATGGGGGGTAAAGTTGTGGAAACTTTATGCAGTTTCTAGGTCCTGTAAGTATACAGGCTTGGAATAATACCATAGTGATTATGACACCTGAGCATTAAAAATGACAGTGTAACATTCTAGTATATTTGTATTTTCCACAAATATTTTCAGAATACAGGCATTGGATTGAGCTAGAGGTCTTTTTGACAAGGCAGCTACATCCAGCAGAAGGCTGGCCACCAGCTCAGAATGATCCCCACCTCCATCAATCCCTCTGTTCCACAGTGTATGGGTTGGACGGTTGCCGACAGTGTGGAGTAGATGAGGTGCAGTGTAGACCATCAGTTTACCTAGAAGCAAGGCTGATCTCTGGAGTGAAAAGGGTAAGTGTTTTGTGATCCCAGGTTACATTTTCAACTGTTTATTGCTACAGAAAAGTACTTCTGGAAATCAGGCCCTAGCTCTTCTATGCTCAGAAACCACTGGTACAGATATAAATTCCCTTGATGACTGATTTCACACAAATGGACACTAAAGTTCAGTGCTTGCTGAGCAGCATATTTGGAAATACATACATGCAAGTGTTGATGAGTATGCATGGATGGTTAAGAGAGGGACAGATGGTATATATATAAACATACACCCTTACATTTGCACCACTCCCATACATACTTGGAATTCCTTGTACAGAAATTCACCATATAAGATGTTTGGGGATTCTGAGTAAGAGTTAATGTATGCCCAGAATAGTAATTCACCTGTTTAGGATTTACTTTTTTTTTTTTTGCTAGAACCCTGCTTTCATTGAAGTCTATGTTTTAGAAGACTTGCTACAGAACTGGTAGATAAAAAAAAATTAACATACTTCTAAGTGCTATATGTTGATATCTCCCAGTATGCTGAATAATAGCAACCACTACTGAACAGAATTTTGTAGCATTTTGTGTGACTTTTAAATTCACTTTTTAATGCAAACAAATAATTACAAATCTTACTGCATTGTGAAAGAATACCAAGGAAAGTCTTCCTTTCAAAGATGTTCTGAAATTGACTTTTCTTTTTGTCTTGGGAGAGAGGAGTAAAGTCAGACCATATTTGTGTGAGGATTCTTGTTTATCTTTCTTTCTTTTTATTGGTGTCTAAATAAACCAGCTGAAACAGCTATTTATCCTAGAGGCTCCTTGTTTCAAAGGAACCAATCTCATTTTCTGAAATGAATTCACTTTGTTTTCACTTAGGTATGCGTGACAGAGTAGGAAAGGAAAGCTAGTTTAAGGAATCTCCTCTTACACATGTGAGTGCCTGGTGTTATCACAATTTCTGAGTTGTCCTTAAGATGTCAGGTTACACCAGCTCTAGCAATAAGCATGGACAGTTTTCTGTCACCTGCAAAAAGTAATTTTAGGCATCTATTTTTCCACACATAGAATTGAAAACAAACAAAACAAAAAACAAACAACCTACCT
Organism: Chloroceryle amazona; assembly: GCA_027560015.1. Taxonomy (NCBI): domain Eukaryota; kingdom Metazoa; phylum Chordata; class Aves; order Coraciiformes; family Cerylidae; genus Chloroceryle; species Chloroceryle amazona. The sequence continues at coordinate 23,608 of JANHFX010011197.1, read as the reverse complement.
TATGGTGACAGTGCTGATGTAAAGGGACTTAGCTGAACCTTTGGGATGCCTTGGACCAGGTGCCCACACAGTGCAAACCTTGATCCCAAGGAGAGCAAGAGCAGCAAAGCCAGGATAATGAGAAGGTATTCACTTGGGCTCCTGTCAAAAATTCTGGGAGTAGTTATTAGCTAAAACACAACACTGCTGTTTCTTGACAGACTGCAACTTGTGTACAGAACTGTTTTTATGCCTGTCACTTCATGCATCCAACTTTCAACAAGAGTGCAGTAACTACTTATGAAATGCAGTGTGAAAAAGAACAACAGGATCCTGTGCCAAGTAATTAGAGAATAAGGAAGAAGAACGAAGAATGCAAGAGGTGAATTCTCATTTTTCTGTTTCAGGAAGGGTTTATATGGTGTAAACATCTGAGATCCTGACTCATACTTAGTGTATCACAACAATGGCCTACCTTAGATTCAATGATCCCAACTTGAATTTCACAATAAATTTTATGAAGTTTCATTTATAGCAGAAGTGAGGATTGTTAAAACCATTTAAATTGTTTTGAGAAGCCAAAGGTTGGTGAATGTGGCCACAACAATAAAAAAATAAAGCTGTCAAAGACAAAATATTTTCCAAATTATACCCTCATAAAGATAGTATAAACCTTCTCTATGTCCCATGGTTTTCTGATAAAATCTTGGGTCCAGCTATCCACACCATCTTACCTTCCTCCAATGAGCTGAAGCTTTATGCATGCAAATATATGTATGAATCTCATGGATAAAAAGATCTGCTTACAAAAAATCAGATGTGTCTCAGCTACATTGGACAAGAATTGGCTATTAAAAACCACTGGATGAAGTAATACAGAGTGAAGCTGAATAACCATTTAGTAGTGTATGTTATTCAATATTTTTATTTATTCTAATTTCACTAGAAATACACAGTGACACAGCGTGAAAGGGTGTCAAGTATGGTGTAAAATGGGGAGAAATGCAGGAAGTGGTAAAAAGGCAACACAAATGTTGTAAACTGTGGAGAGAGAAAGTTAAAAAGTGGGCTACTCTCTTTTGTTGCAGAGGAAAATGGTGTAATGGTCATTCTTTAGAATCCAAGGGATAATAGAAAAGGTGTGCCCTTTCATGAAACAGATTTTTTTCTCTATATCCTAGATGGGTATTTAAATCTGAAATAATTATACTCAAATCTGGGACATGAAAGAAAGAGACTGGTAGACAGAATAAACAGAGAAATGAGGTCAGGAAAAGGTGTGATATATTATTTCTACATTTTCCATTTAAAAGACATGGCTTTGGAGAATTTTCATAGCTGTTATTTCTGAAAGAACAACAAAATAGCCAACAGAGAAGAGGGTGTTTTCTTTGGAACATGCTTAATCAACCTACCACACACCTAAATATTTAAAAGCTAAATACACAGGAGATAAAAATCACATTTACATTGCATAACCTAAAGAAACAAGGATCATAAGCAAGTGGACGATGTGATTACGAAATGAATCAGATAGCTGAATCAGAGACCAAGCTTTACAGCTGCAGAAGCCCAAAGAAGGTAGAATTCACTGCGAGTTCTGAATCAACTTTGTTTTATATTGAGTTCTAAATGCAGGACTCAGATCTTCAAGGGAGCTTTTCTCATAATTGCAACAGGAGGGCCAAAAGAATAAAATATACACCCTAGCTCCAAATTCCAACCACAGCCCAAAGGATGCCAAGAGATCACTATTTTGAAGTATTTTAAAAGCTCAAAAATCGGGCATCTACTCTAAACCACAGTAGCACAAGCAATGGAGACTGACAATATCTAATGTATGTGAGTGGATGCCACCACCCTTCCGTGCCCCAAACCTTTGCCAGGATAAGGGCTGTATCTGTATTATCACAGCCTGTGTGCTCTGTTTCCACAGAAAGCAGACACAAATGCTGGGAACAAAAGGGAGAGACAGTATGAGGTTATCTGAAGTGCTAGAGAGCAGCTAGGCTGCAGTACTCTATTTTACACAGAAGATATAACAAACATAAAATGCTTCATTTTCTCAGGAGAATCTCTCTGCTGGTCTAACTCACTTTACATTTAACTAGATATAAGTATTTAAAAGACTGTAAATCTTTGAAGGAAATGCAACTTCAGGGAACAAAACAAATTGTTATAATATCCTCTGTATCATTTTCTCAGGCAGATTTACAAAGCAGATATTAAAGAATGTTTGAACATCTTCAAGGAAACAGGAAAATACAACCCAAACACTCTAACATACCTCTCTTCTGCTAACACAGAGATCAAAAGTAACAGTCAGAAACAGAGCACTATTTTACATGTCTTCTTAACCCTTTTGTGGCAGAAGTAACGACTCTTCTATTGTTATTCTCCTTAAACCATGACTAGCAATTCTGTAAACAAAAGGCATTGGAGTAACTATTCTGGAAAGCTAAAAGAACTTCAAGTGTTGGGTTTGAAGGCCTGCTACTGATTTTTGTAGACCCAGATTAGTTTTTCATGGACAAGTAAATATACAGATGCACACCTGCTATTGCTAAACATGTCTGTTCCTAGTCTACCATTAACTGTTGGGGGTGGGGAAGGATCCCATTACATTAAATTCTCACTAAATATGGTCACATCAAAGCATCTTTAGGAAAACCAGTGGATCTGCCAAATGGGTTTGAAGAGTCAGGAGTCTTAATCTCATTCCAAAGAACAATACTGCAAAGACCTTTATTTCACTGCTGTTAGCAAGTAGCACTTCCCTGTCTCCATCACACATACAAGCACTCCTTGTTTGTTCCAAAGTATGTTTATGAAACTAGTTCTGGTGTCAGGAAATGTAGTAGTGTATTACACAGCAGTGATTTAAGGTACTAATCTGTGATCTGTGGAATTGTATGATGCAGCATCAAAGACATCAAAACGAATGAGGAAGGTAAACAGCTTTATCACCCAAAGATCCATGGTGCAGCTGAATTAGTCACTTAGTGGGACTGTCTCTCTGTAAAATAGGAGACAAGCAGCACATCCTCTGGCAAGACATTTGAACTCATTTCCCACTCCCCCAACTGTTCTCTATTCACACCCTCTCTTAACTCAGCCTATTCAGGAAGGAAAATCTTTTAAAGTAAATTCAAATCTTGACCTCCAACATGAGATAAGAGAAATAAAGTAACATCATCAAAACTTTAAGGTGTGGTACACATTTTCAGAGAGGCCAAAGTTTCTTGGAGAAGATCAAAAGCTCTATGCATTGCAAGGATATCAATATTAAATAGTGATCTTTTCCCTCTAAAACACAAAAGAATCCTATAGCTAGATTGTGTAGTATTCTTAAATGGAATCCAATGCTAAACCAGTGATGGGCTTTTATAATTATCAAGTATGGACGAGATAGGAAAATGTTACTTTAATTGCACTGGCCCAGATTAATACCATAGAAATATTTGAATAATCATCAGAAAAATTCTATTTAGGTAGTTTTTTTCTCACTGGCTCCCGTGTTTTTTTGTTTTTACTCCAGTGGTACTTATAAGATAGGCAATTATGCTTTTTTAGTTCTTATATTGGTGGAAAATCTTCCCTATCAAATATTGTCTTCTCCTATGATTTATGAACATATTTCTATGAATCTTTAACCTTGCAAATTACTATCACACAACAAAAAAGAAAATAAGTAACAATTATCACAATTTTTAGGCAAGCATATACTCTTAAAAAAATCGGAAGAGAATAATTATTATTATTCCCATCAAACATTACTAATTTGTTGCTGTCACATTGCAAGACTCACAGCAGCTTGTCTGTACTGCCTTTAGCAGCTGTGTTCATGCTCAGGTCTAAGTATGTAAAAACAGTTGCACCCCTATTGCCTTGGTAGACATAACTTGAAAAGGAGTTATCCTTCCTCCCTTTACCCTTACCCTCCTTTCTGTGACTGGGGCTCCTTTCCAGGAATACAAATACACTTCAGGCTACAGTCACCACATAGGAAAAATGTAGAGTAGTGTCATGATGTAGCATGACTGACAATAACATATATCAAACATGTCTGGAGAAAAACTGTGGGGTTATCAGACTATAATTGGAATACATAGTTACTTACTATTCTACAGCAGCATTACCCACATTTTTGAGGTATATTTTGTGCATGCTCTCAGGGACACTAAAATGCACACTTCCCAAAGATGTCAGTTGGAAGAATACAGCATTCTAAACTCTGGCATGCTGAGAGGCATACTTTATTCTCTGTCATTATGGTACGACTGCCAAATACAGGCATTTCAACAGCAGCTGCTTCCCTTTCCTAATCTCTGCTGCTAAGATTAAATGCTTTTAAATAAAGCATTCCTGCCCCTGTTGGATTAAAAGATAACATATCCTTTTTGTTTGCTCTGCTGTGAAAGCTTTGAAGTCCAGAGTTCATAACTGGACAGTACCATGAGGAATTCTACAATACCAGCTACCTTTCATTTCCCTAGGAAGTGTAAAAGCTGAAAGAATGGATGGACATAATGGATGTTCATTAACAAGATGCAAAGTCTTTTACACCAATCATATGTAGCAGAAGCCTAGAATTGCTTGATATAAATGTCTAGAAGTTGACAATACTGAACCTGGAATTCAGCTGATCTAAGCCAGTGTAGATTAATTGAAGCCGGTGGTCACGCTTTGATTTTCACTGGTTGAAGCTCTGCTTCAAATTGCAATAGGGGGTGTGGGGTTTTATATTTGTAACAGGCTAAGCGGGTTATCACAGAAACAGCTTAGGTAGCTGTACCTTCTGTGTCTGCAGTAGATCATTTGGCATACTAGTAAGAAGAGGAGCTTTAGGCCAATTCCATCACATTAATTTATTTTATTAAAGTCTCTGAGTCAGCATGTGCAAATAATAATTAGGTTAGGTCCATTGCCCAAGAATAGTAATTTTAACATTCAGATAAACATAAAGAGGAGTTTCTTAACCTTAATATATAAATAAGGAATACGTTGGCAGAGCAACTTAAGCATCTCCATAAAGCTCTCACTTTGCCGTTAGGAGTCTTAAGCAAGACCTGCAGCCCCCAGCTGGTCCAGAAGAAAATCAGAATCTGTTGCTTAGCACAGAGCCAAAGGACTCCTCCCAGAGTGATATCAGAGGAGTCTGTTTTAATCCAGGAAGTCAGTTAACTTCAGTGGGCCTTTGAATTCCACCTGCTCAGCAATTCACCCTTTGTGAATTTCTACTGTTTACTAAGGATGTTCATCCATAGAGCTTTTGAGACGGGCACAATACAGATAGGGAACTTTAGATCTTGATGGTAATTTTGCATGTAAGTTGTGCCACATCACATGATGGATTTTTCAACCTAATTGAAATAGTTCTTTTCAGATGCTTGCATACCCTGGAGCAGATTTCAACTAATAAAATTCATTAAAAATCCATCAGTACAGACCCAGTTTATACAAACTAAAGATCTGGTGGGTCACACTTTGGGAACTGGGCAAAAAATTGTGGAGTAAGAGGATTCTAGGTTTCCTTGAACATATATAACTACTGTATGTGTTCTTATTTGCAGTTCAGGTTTGTCCTGTTATTTTCAAATAGGAACTGATAATGGGCATTTTCTTGTCAGCAAATAACTATCATCAGAATCAAATACTGCTAACACAGGTGCTTTCATATCCTATCTTTTGTGAATGTTGGTAACATTCTGGAAGATGACATGGATTTATGCTGTACTAGGCTTATACTATAGTGCAGAATAAGGCAAAGAAGTGCAGTTACAGTCTCATGATGACAGAATTTGACAACCACTCCATACAAAGTGGACACAAAGGCTTTACAGATGCAGTACAATAAAAAGTCAGAACTTATGGAATGTAAAAGCTAATTAACACAGTAGGATACTATTTAAACTTGTCAACCTCAGAAGTTTTAATTTTTTTAATAGACTCCTCTTCCATAGCACCAACACTCAGATTCCATATAACACAAACCTTCCTAATTATACTAGCTTAATGAGATCAGTAATAAGATTTGATATAGCTGATGGCAGAGGTACATTGTATTTGATCAGAAAGAATATTTAATAGCAAACCTCATACAGAGCAGTAGGAATTATCTTCAGCTCTTAAAACATAACCAGGATAAAATAAAGGACTAGTAAAAACTTAGAAGTTAAATAGAGTGAACAATACTGCAAATATCTGATCAGAAGAGAAACAGGTATGAGAACGCAAATTACTTCAGGGGTAGATTTAAAAACTATTTTGTATTGCTCCAGCAAAATAAAGGGGAACAAGGAGGGGAAGAAAGATCTCAATGCACACGTATTTTTTAGCCAACTTTTCTTTCTGGTCAAATAACAAATTCCATCAACTTTGTTAGCAGCTCATTCTCACATTGAAAATTAAGCAAAAAGAAAAATCTCAGTCAGTACACTTTTCTCCATGTTTGTACTTCTATTAGGTAGATGTAATAGTTAACCTTTAGAAGTTGCTGTGAGCTTGTTACATGCTAAGCAAGAGAGATGAATTGCAAAAGATCTCTTTGATCTTACTGCCAGGAGTTTAGAAACATTCTGTTTAGTAAAATGTATGTATGGAGAAAAAAACCCAGCTATTATTTTCAAGTGATGACTCTAAGCAGAAGTACTATGAGTATCTTGGAAAAAAAGACAAGCCATGTTACAAAACATGGCTGGGGAGTGAGTGAGTGGTGGGGTAAAGCTCCTGAACACAGACATAAAGAAAATACTTCCAGTTGTTTGTTGGGTTTTTTTGCAAACCAGAAGGACTTTCACTTGCTCATATATACAAGCCACCTAAGTATTTATTTTGAATAAATTTAGCTGTTTGTAAAAGGTATGAGGATTTATGTTTCTCTAAATAAATATGAAATAGTTTGCTTTCAGAATATTGACTATTTCTTTTTCCTCTTTTTCTCCTACATGATTTTCAACTGTACAAATGTACTGGTTTGAACTAGAACAGAATTAATTCTGTTCAGTGATTTTACTTTTTAGCTAAGTCTCTCCTATGCAGACCAAGGTCATTGCTAAACCTTGTGTACCACATCGGGGGTGCAGTAATTATGAGGCCGCACCTGCAGGGAGGAACAGACAGGACAGGTGACCCTAAACTGACCAACAGGGAATTCCATCCGATATACAACATATTCAATATAAAGCTGATGGATCACAAAGGTCAAGGTTTCTTCTTCAGTGTCTGGTGTCTGAGGACTCTGTCTGTTCTGTCTTTGATCCTAAACCATGGGTTCTTGAATCCAGTTCCAGAATCCAGCTCCTGAATCTGGTTCCTGTCTGCCATTGTGTCTACTCCAGACTTCCCCAGTGCATGCTCCACAGCATCAGTCATGACAGTGATGTAACTGCTATCAAGGTGGTTGGGTTCTATATTGGTTTTGTATATGTTTGTATATATTTTATTTTATTATAGCTATTTTCATTAAAAGTCATTTTAGTTTCTTTTCTAGTCTCTTAAGTCTCACTTATTCCCTTTCACCTCCCTTTGGGAAGGGAGAGGGGTGAATGAAGAGCACCTGTTATAGGTCTAGTGGCTGGTCCAACTTTAACCCTTGACAATTAAAAAGCATTTCTGAAAAAAAAAAAAACACCACATGATGAGATAGGGGAAGAAATGTATTTGCCACTGACATTACATTTCTAGCAGACATGTACTTCACCTAAGTTACATTTTAAACACTAAAATATTCTATCACTCTTTGAATAATGAAAGAATAGTGGAATTAGAAGTACTTGGAAGTCTCTATTAAACTGTTTTTATTTCAGGCTAAGCGGACCTTAATGTTTTTCAGCTTGGTAATTCAACACAAAGCATAATATACATTTGTTCTACTGTTTAGCAATACATCCAAAAATAAGACTACGTTTCAAATGTTTTATGCACGTACAAGGCCCAGGAAATTCCCACAGAACTGTACCAATTTTATTTTTTTTTCTGAAGTGCTAGAGGGAGTTGTATATTGCTAAAATTCTGGCAGTGAACAGCAGAGTGAAATCCAGTTTTCTTCCTCTTTATAGAACCCAGCCTTCTGGCTGTTGCTGAAACAGCTCTGACTTCATTGACTCATCCCTGATTTTCTCTTCTCTCCTCAAAGAAACTCAAATGTAGTATTTCACTTAAAATGGTAATCAACTTGCCTAGCTTCACCTGTCTAAACTCTACGTAAGAATTGCAAACCCAGCACTGAGACTCCTTCTACATGTAATAGTAAGAAAAATACTATCTTCTGGATTTGTACAAGTATCTCTAGATTCCTAGGCAATCCTATACAGAATTCACGATGTTCCTTCTGCCTAAATACAATACAGAAAGTTAACTTAACTGTGAATACTTTTCCATGCAAAACTCGGATGCAATTTAGATCACTTCCCACACTGGCTTGTTTACCAGCTTTCCCTTAAAGCTTCTTTCTGCCATTTTTAATTACAGGCTTCTCCTTGTTTCTTTCCCTGTATTCAGGAATAACTTCCTTTCAGGTTTTTACCTAGACTGCCTCTCTGTGCATAATGAAAATGCTAATGGCTTCTGACCTATCAGAGCATTTATTCACAGTAGACTGCATATATTTGTAAGAATGGACTCTCATGATGAGGATATTAATGATCCACCAACAGAAGCAGCCTCAGCATCCTCAATCAATTATGTTAATACACAAACCAGGAAAATTACACTGGGTCCACTCTAGGGAGAGGTATCCCAATTTACTGTGTCAGGCCTCTGAAACACGATTTGGGTTTGGTGGCACTATGCATGTTTCCTTCTTCTAGGCCTGTCTTTTGTTTTTCTACAGTCTTCCCGCTAACTTAAAAATTAGGAAAGTGGTACTGAACAAAATGTGCTTTCAGATCAACAGAACTAGCACATGATGCAAAGAATTTAGCTTCTGTAGGAGAATCCCATGGTTTTACTCAGTTTACTAATAGGAAGCATACTGTAAAATCACCACAAATCAATCTTCACATTTCATCCCAACTTATATTCTGAACTTTGGATCCCATCAGATCTTCATATCAAAGTTTATGTGGCTTTTTTGGAATTGAATATGAACATCAGAACATTGGCCCCAGGAACAATAAGGAAAGGCTGACAAGCAAAAGGCCAGAAAAGTTAAGCAAGGAAAATAATTATTTCACTTTTAAAATAATTTTGACAATGAATTTTATTTGTCTTTAATAGTCATGCCTATTTAATTCCCCTCAATTAGTAACTGTAGAAACGTTGAGCTTGAATTTAAAAAAATCCTATTACAAAATAATTTAACAATGGTTATTGCCACTTATGTCTTCCAGACATGCAATTATGCAAATCCACCAAGCACAGATCTGACTATATTTTCTTTACCAATTAGGGTATTTGCCAGTACTGGTATCATTTCCAAAACACATGATATCTGAAGTAAGTTTTCTACCTGAAAGTTTCCTTTTCAGTTTTAAAGGGGAAAAAAAAAATAATAATCAGCATTTCTTCTAGAGTTTGCAAACTCTTTCTGAATCCTGTGATATGTGTTCTTTTCTAGAGATAGATAACTGACAAAATGAAAATAAGATCAAAGAAGGTGAAGTTCAGCATTGCTGCTGTTGACACATTCTTTGCGAGTCCTTTATCTCACCATTTTCACTTAAGATATTTGTTTTAATTATTCTCAGTGTTTTCATTAAAAGATTTCATTTTTATGTATCTGACATATATTGTCTCTTAAGAGTTTCTTTGATATGAAAACACAGAAATTTTGTGGGGTTTCCTATCTTACAAAACGAACTTCTTAAGCTATGAAACATTTCACAAAATGGTATTCCCATTTTTTGGAACTTTGGAATTTACTGTAATATTAAAAATGTAGGTGTTTATTTGTGTTTGTAGAGTATATTTGGGAACTGAGAACAATGAGGCTGGGCTACAGTATATCCATATTTCTCTATAGTTCATTAGTTTCATGTTTTACTGTTATTTATAAGTAGTTAAAAAATCAAGTTCCCTTAAACATGGGGCTGATAGCTACCCACTATCTTGTCTTTTGCATTTTAAGCCATGCCACTAAGTAATTTTTGTTTTTCTACTTTAAATAATGAACACTTACATGAGTAATAATAACTCTGGGTATTCCTTACTGATTTTACATTTTCTGTAAGTATTCTAACCAAGTATTTACTGATCTGATAATGGTAGCAGGCACTACCTAAGGTATGACATCTAGTGAATCAACCACTATTACCATAGTGCTACATTACAAGTCAGTCGGAGGATTTTGTGTTCATTGCAGAAAAGCTACAAAGCTCAAGCCAAGCGTGCTATCCTATAGCATATTTCATTAGAACATGTGATATTAGACTATAGTCAGCATGCACATATGCTCACTGGTTTTCAGGAAATGGAGTAGTCTCAACACCCTTCCAAAGCAAACACTAAGAGATACTCATTACAGCTAAGTCCATAACGAAATACTGTGCAGTGCCATGCCTCATTCAAGCAGTTCTTTAAATTCCACTGTACTAATTTTTTAGCCTGAAATATTGAACTAGTTACTTTTCTCTCTCACTGACAGGTTAGCAGCTTTCCAAACAATGTTTAAGGAACCTGGCAAAAATAATGCTGCTGTTAAACTTGCCACATACGATCAAAACAAAAAAAAAATTTCTTGAGGAGAAACTCTTGAGCACCAGTCCAATACTTACTAATATATAAAACCAATGAGTTTGTTCTCTGTTAAGGGCATGGTGGAGGACTCACAGGCTGATTTCTCTAAACAGTGTCACAGAAAGGACAACTATCTGCTTCTTCTGTTCTCTGCCTAAATAAAACAACCTAAGCAGAAGTCACTAAGTGTCTAAGTGGCAGCAGGTCCTCCAGTCTCTGAAAAGACAGTGTCACATTATTTTTTGCACCTAGCAATATCATGTTTACTACAAAGTTCATATATACATTTGCTGAGTAAAACCCTACTTAGGATAGGTGTCTTCTTGTAGAGGCAGGGAATATACAGCAGAACGAACTAATCATAGAAAGAGCAAATAGCAAAGCCACATCAAGAATGAAAATTTCCTGTAGTATCAGCTCCATGGTTTCTAAGCAAGATCTTCCCAAGTTACTGAACTTTTACCTCTATGGGAGATTTTCACATTGAGTTAGATATGTGCAATATAGATGTCTACATGTCAGTGCATCCTCCTGAGATTCCTCTGTAATGAATTGTGAAAAAATAAAGAAGACAGTAAATACTTAAACTAATATACTGATCATGTTAAAGTAGGTAATAAAGACTGCAAAAATGGACAGACAAATTATAAATTATAAATATAAAAATGCTAAAGTCATTTTCTAATGCCAGTATTGTGTTCAGCAGTCTTCCTGTAAACAGAATTAATTATCCAAAGCCAAAATGAAAATGATTCTTCATTTTAAAAATTAAATATGCATCTTTGTGTTAGTGAGTGTATGTATGCATGTGTATCAGCTCTCTGTCATATCACATGAAGCTGCTTGCATACGAAGACGGTCCCTTCTTTGTTTGGGTTACACTACCATTTGATGAATTTAACCTTTAGCATAAAATTCTTTATTCTGACATAGTGATAGAAGAATTTGAATGGCAGTTCAGGGTAAAGGTTTCCCTTCAGTCTTTTTTACTGTGCAAAACAAAACAAAACAAAACAAAAAAAAAAAAAAAAAAGGAGAAACTAAAAGTGTCTTTGATTAAGACTCCTGTATCTCTTTCATTTTGACTGGTGGGTTTTGTACTGTGGAAATAGTCCTCTCCATATAGAAAGATGAAAAAATTAAAATAACAGAAATCACCTTTGCCCATTTTCCCCAACCTACCGAAGACATTCATATTTGATTGACATGCTAGGTCCAGTTCTTATCTTCTTCAGAATAATCTGTTCCTTACTTCTTCTATTCACTCATTCTTATATTTTCACATTATCCCAGTGGAGCAGAGACTTTCACTGAAAATGATAAGAAATATTAGATGACTGCTGATCTGGCCTGGGATTTGGAAAGAAACTCACTTTAGAAACAAAATTTCTTTAAATATCACTGGATCTGGAAATGCTGAAAGAAGAATTGCTGAAGCTCTCAGTTCATTCCACCAAGAATTTCCAAAATAATACATATTAATGCACTTCTTGTAGGTCTTCAACACATGTTTGATTTGGTTTTCCTAGAAGCAATTTATGTTTAAATTTCAAAGCCGCAGGTGTGTTTGAAGAATTCTTAGGTTGACTTTATCACAACAAATCAATACAAATGCGGATTAAAGGGAGAAGTCAACCACTTGGTAGTGTAAACATGGATAAAATGAACTTTTAAAACTTCCAAACAGTTTTTTAGACACAGCTGGCATGATCCTGGTGTCTAGACAGTGTAACCTGTTACATTTAAACTTTAAACTGAAGGACTTGGAGTGCAGAGTCCTAGATGTCAAGGCACATGCCATCACCTCCAACTTGGGGAATAAGTCAGGCCAACCAGAGCAGTGACAATTGTTCCTTAGCTGCCTTCCAAGGTGAGAGCCAGAAGGCCAAACACATCAAGGGTGTGTACGACTAACAACTATGGTGGATCTTCTTGCACCCTTCCAGGGAAAACTTCGTGCTTGACTAAAGCTCTGAAATGCCTGTACAGCAACACACAGAGCATGGGCCATAAGCATGGGGCAGAACTAGACATCTCAGTGTGGTCACCAGGCCGTGATCTCATTCCAATTACAGACACATGGTAGGAAGGCTCACATGATGAAATGCTGTCATGGACAGGCTAGATATATTTTAGGAAAGAGACTCCAGCACAGTGAGATGGTGAAGTCGCTCTGTATGTGAAAGGGCAACTAGAATGTATCAAAGTCTGCCTAAGGGGGCATGAAAAACATGTTGAAAGCTGATGAGTAAGAATTGAAGGGCAGACTAATATGGGTGACGCTGCTGTGAGTGTTTACTACAGGCCACCTGATCAGAAAGAGTAAGACAATGAGACCTTCTACAGACAGCTGAAGGTAGCCTCCAGATTCTCATGGGGGACTTCAGGCTCCCTGGTACTTCCTGGAAAATCTGCACAGTAAGGCACACACAGTCCAGGAGGTTCCTGCAGTGAACTGATGATAACTTTCTGACACAGGTGGTGGCGAAGCCAATGAGGAGAGGCATGCTGCTGGACCTTGTACTAACAAAGCTCTGTTTGGGAACATAAAGGCTGGGGACAGCCTCACAGGCAGTGGCCATGAGCTGGTGGACTTCTGAACACCTTATTTACTTGAGTCTTTACTGCTAAGATTGGCTCTCAGTAATCCCAATCCCTTGAGGTAAGAGTCTGGAAGAGATAAGACTTTCCCTTGGTCAATGAGGACTGGGTTAGAGATCATTTAGGCAAACTGGACACCCACAAATCCTGATGAGGTGCAACCACAAGTGCTGACTGATTCAACACAGTATCTGAGAGAGGAACAAAAGTAAAAAATCCTGTTTGAAAGCTGTCTTTATACAATCCTGGTGCATTCATGAGCCTAATCTGACCCTTCTTTGAATTAAAGCAGGTGCTGGCAAGGAAGTTGAAGCAAGAATTTCAGGTGCTATGGGCTAAAATTGTTTGTAAGCCAACAGACCTCCTCCATGGAGGATGGGTGTTATTTCCTATTTCCACAAAGCTTGAACTAGCAGAGACAGAGCACCCTTTGGGACTTTCTGCCATGATGGAGTTCTTTGGCATCCTATCACCAGAAGAAGAGGGAAAAGTGTAACTATGGGAGTGGAAAATCTTTAACCGTAACAGCTACTGGTAAAAACCACAATATGAAGGACATCCAAACAAGGAGTCATCCTCAGGAAATGTAGTAAGGGAAGAAAATGGGACTGGTTTTTTTGAGGTTTAATTTGGGACTCCTTTTTATGATGACATAAGAGGTGTAGTCCACCTTCCCTGTAAACAAGGAAACCTCAAGTCTCTTATTATGTGTTTCTTCATCTGTGTGCATCTACCTTTGACAACTCTGACCACTGATCTCACAGTAGTTCAGACATTTGTGCACAACAAACAACAAAGTATTAATAGGGAAAAGAGGTAGGATTCTAAGTGGTCTATTTTTGTTTCTGCAATCTTTTTCTTTCCTGGAAAATCTTCAAATCCTATTAAAATAATTTGGCTGCTCTTCAGTCTCTGTATTAATCTGGCTAGCAAGAGACTTTGTGGTAGCTGCAAAATACCTGTCTTCCAAATTGTATTAGTAACACCAATTAACACAGCAGGAAACATAGATATTTCTACCATGCAAATAATCATTGCAAGGCAACCACACTCTTTGTTGATTAGAGCGAATAATGACTCTCAATACCTGTTTTTACTCTTCAGCACTAAAAAAGAGAATAGGAGGATATGTTTTTAATCCATATTCTAGCAGGAGCAGCTACATTCTTAAGGGGGGAAAAAGTTCCAAAAATGTATTTGTCAGAAAGTGAAAATGTGTGTGAGATGTAATGTCTATTAGTTTCTGTTTAGCATCTTCTTCACACTGGGGAATTGTATAATAAGAAACAGCTAAGGAAAGATCAATATTTGCTTCCATGGATGTTCTGCCTTCATAGGGCTGGGTCCTGTCTGACTGATTGATTTGCTGACAACATGATATAAAACCAGTTTAAATTGAAGGAAAAAAAAAGGTAGCCTAATTAGGGCTGAAGTCTGCTTGAAAGAAGAATGGGGCACTAACACCAAAACAAGAACCCTAACAGCTCCTCTGCCCTTGCTTTATTCAAGTTTTGAGTGCATGGACAAGGACATTTGAAAGAGAATGAGTTCTTCACTAAAACTAATCCCCCAAGTAAAAATAACCTGACCAAAACACGTCAGTCACTGCAGAGCAAAAGAAGGACTATGTGGCCGAAATAGTTACAAGATGCTACTTTGTATTCTCCAGTTTACAGACTAAACAGCTTAATTATTTTTTTTTTTTTTTTGTGCTTGTAAGAGTGTTGCAGAATTGATCATACAAGCTTCCGCACAGTAGTATTGAAACAACACAAGAATATGCAAGTAGCAGGAAGTCAGCCCAGCACCTGACACTTTCAGAATATAGGCCCTCCAGAAAAGAAATGATTTTCATAAATATTAAAGCACATAATGTTCCCTCCTTCCTCCACATCATATTATATGTTTATGGTGGGCAATCTTTCAATGCATGTTTCCTCACAGTCAATGCTGTGCATCTATTACCTGAATCACAGCTCTCTGCTGTCTATGCCGATGGTGGCTAGCACACAGAGAGCCTTTTGACATCAATGAAGTGGTGTAGAAGGGTCAGAGAATGAGCAACAAAGATCCCCAGGGTAGATAAGAGTCTTAAAAATCAACCTCGAGGAAGGTGCATTTCCCTGTGCAACTGGGTAGAAGATTCTTTCAAGCTGTATAGAACTCACTGAAAGCTGAAGACAGGTCTTCGCTTTACTTGTCATTGCTTTTTTAAAGGAACACTGAATTAATTGTGTTTAGAGTCAGACCATGCAAGCTCTGTACACTGCCCAGAAAAGTGCAGCAATTATCATCATCCAGTACGTCAGTGTATAGATGCAAAATTGCAAACCAATTGTACAATTGCAAATGGAGTGAGAATCTTGAGTCTAATATATAGCTGTGCACTTAGTCTCAAGTGCTCTTAGCAGAAAAGAACCAAGACATAACACTTAGGCCTAACACCACAGTAATTGTTCTTGTCTTTTGTCTCCTAGCAGTGGTGAAGTGGTATAACCAAGCTGGTTATACTGCAAAGGGTTTTCATCCATGCAGGATTACCCTCCCTCTTTCTTCCTTATGAGCTTTCATTTGTGTGATCTCTAGGATCAAGTATATTTTTCTTATATATGACAGAAATATCAGGGAAACCAAGCCCTTCATAAGGGTTTATCTCTTATCACTGAGACCATCCTAGTTTTTCATACAGACCTCCCTTTCTCGTAACTGCTATAAAATACAGTAAAACCCAAAGGGCACCAAAATTCGACCACCATCTGCAAACACTACCATAATATGGAGTAGTAAGTTTGCTTTAAAGAGTATCTGTTTATGTGACTCACTTTGCCTCAGAGCTTTGTAGTTAGATAAATGCTCTTTTATGTTAGTCCATTGCAGTAAATCATCACAGTCTGCAGCTCATCCTCTGTAACTCAGCACTATAATCAAAATGTTAATGCGAATGACCCAGAAAGTATGAAATCACTCACCACTGACACAAAACCACCTCTTGTCAGGCTACATTGACTTACAACATACAAAAGAGATCAATTCCTCATGCCACAATACATAAAGAAAAATTTCAGGAAATATTTCAAGCTTCAAAAACTTTGTTGATCATTTGCATAGAAAAATGAATCATTGTATACAGATAAGAGACAGATCTTCTCACTCACTGATGCCCTTCTTGGCTGATGTATACCCATGAGAGTTTATGAAGGATACAAGGTCTTGTATCTCCCATAAATGTGACCTTCCCACCCTGCATAGAGAGTCTGGAGTCAATTCAGTCAACTCACTTGAGGATATATCTGGTCATGACAGCTAGGTAAACCTTGAGAAGTCAATTCCCAACTTTGGCAGTACAATTTAGTTACATATACATGATGAAAAATCAGCACAAAAATAGAATACAAAATAATAAATCACATAATGAGATACAACTGTCTGACAAAAAAAAAAAAGCCCAAGGAAAAAAAAAAAATCAGTGAAATATATTTTTTATAGAAGTCATCTCAAAAGCACAGGACCAAACCACTTAAACTAAGTTCTCACTATTACCAAGACTATTCTCTATTTTGAAGACCAACCAGTAGAGACCAAACAGATATTTGTTCTCGTCTCAAAATTAAGACCCACGTTTAGAAACCTGGAGAGCTAGCTTCTATTTCTGTCTTGCCAGAGAGTCATGCTGGGAGGTTTGCATGCTGGCTACATTGCAACTATAGCCACTAAAGTACATTGCAGTTTAGTGGAAAAAAATTAGGGACTTCAGTTTTCCATGCATTTTACAGGAGTCTTTGCATGTCCAAGCCAACTCATCTGAGTGGAATGGTGACTTCCTGAATTTGTTCTCACTTGTTATGGAAGAGACAGGGCAGGGGCTTTCAGGGCAGGAAAGCCCAGCTCTCTCCAGACCCTCTATCTCCCAGGGTAGTAGTTCATAACTTACGTTAGACAGTGCTTCACAGTACTGAACTCAAACTTACACTGCTTTTTTGGAACTAGGTAATATGAATAAAAATAAATAACTTTTGCTTAAAAGAGTCCTCTCTCAACTTTCCCTTCACAGATGCATTTTCTGTTACTCATTTTCAAGGAAGCCAAAAGGACTAAACACATCTGACCTTATCTTTTTAAAGGGCTCATTTATGACATTAATTTTCTTCCTTGGAAACTGATGTTGTATCACATCTTAGCAAAAAGGAGTTTCCCGTGTAACCTCTGAAAAAACTTTTCCATAAAGTGTATCTCAACCTTCATTTCTAAGGAAAAAATTTAGTCAAGTAACACTCTGTATTTCACTTTTAATTTCATTCATCATATACCTCTCCCTAAGATTTTTAAGTGATATATGTCTAAAACCTCCTCCTCCCTGTAGTACCACAGAGACATGCAGCAGGCAAGTCCCAGACAAGAAAAAGCAAATGGCTGCTGTTCTTTGGATGCCATATAAAAGCTTGGCACTGAAAGACAGTGGCTTAAGAAGAGGGTTATCCAGGACATCATCTTTGATGAGTCATTGGCACTGCCCATTATAAATGATGATGGTGTGGAGTCCATAGAGCCAAATAAAAGGGCTGAACTTGTAAAGACAGATCCACAAGTCCACAGGTACCCCTATTATTCTCCCAAATCTAGGTTCTTCACCCAGTGTGCAAAGAGGTGAGATATTTGCTTTATTCCAGTTCTGCACAGAAAAGTGTGCTAAGCAGTAATTCACAAAACTAGCACACCTGGTTATAACCAGTTAACATATTTATACCATTCAACCACTTCTACTTATTTCATTAGTACACTCCCACTTGACAGCTAATGGACAACTTCCTGCTTGTCTTGACTGAAAGGTACATTGCATTTTAAATGTACCACCCATACTCAAAGAGTAAGGAGCTTATTTAAGTAGGGGGCTTTTTCTAGCTAGTAGGTATGGTTTTCACACTATAATGATATTATAATTAGTTTAACCTCAGGGCACCAGTTTGGCAACTTTGCTGCCTTCTAAATGATGCTTATCCTCAAGGATGCTCATCTGGGGTAACTGAGAGGATTCCTTCTTTAAGCACCCATTCCTCTTTCTTACCTTACACAGCCATCAATCCATCATCCATTCTTCTTTCTGACTGCCTTATCTCATAGTGAACAATGTCAGTCAAACTTCAATCGGTCATCAATTAGGGGGCCATTCATCAGGCAACTCCTTGACATTAGACAGAAAAAATATCCTGTATCCCTTCTTAAGAAGGGCCCAACATTGCATGTCCCATGTTTACACAGCATCTGTAGTTACCTGAAATTCACACTGATTTAATGAGCTTGGGGTGCATGCTGAAATTCAAGCTACTCTTGGAATCAGCCATCTGAAAGCCAGGTTGTAGGCTTCTCCTTTTTTTGTAAATGACTTTATGAAACATGAATGAAAGAGGCTTCTTCTCAATAGCTGTGCACCTTTTAATACGGAATTATATTCATTAATTGCAGACAAATGATTTTCCTTTGTATTTCTGACTCTGTTCAGAGGTCTTGGTTGTGTTAAGCACTGAAACTTCAATGGTCTCCTGCACAAATTTACCACTGGTTACCAATTATCTTTAAGTAAGGTGGCACATGATTAAATCAGTAGCTTGATTCCAATCTCCTGAAGTAAAACATGGGTAAGTCCCCCTTTTCATATACACATAACTGGTGACACTTTGAAGTCTTGCCCTACATATCTAATGGGTACACTAAGATAACATGCAAGACTCTAGACCTAACGGATTCTGGTGGATATAAAACAAAAAACTTACTTTTTATTATAAAGTTCTCTCTGACTGGCATAACAATTCTGCAGGAGTTTCCACAGCATGGAAAAAAAACCATCAAAAGTAGAAGCAGAGGCAAGAAGAGGTCTTGGGTTTCTGCTCAGTAAAGCATGAACTCTTGGTCTTTTACATATATATATAGCTGACATAGTCCTAAGGAAAAGACAAAAACAGACAGAAAAGTTAAAAATGGTATGTCTGTGGCATCATATTCCAGAATGATTACAGACAGAAACTATATTCATTAGAAAAGGTTATAATTTTGTTTGTCAAGATAGATATTCATAGCATTAACCCATGAATTGCTCTGTGCAAGAGCGAGTTAAATAGGATAAATACATTTTTGCAGGAACGGCCTTTGTCCCAGATTGTCATTCATGAAGGCAAAACAGCGTTTTATTTAGTACCTGTTTATTTAGTACCTTCCAGTTTCTTTATCAAGTGTTTGGAGGGAAAAAAATAAATTAATTTACTGGAATATTCCATTATAGATTGAACAGTATGTAAGCACGCATGCTTACCACATCACCATTGATTCGATCTGCTATGAAGTTTCACATCAGAGGCCCAAGATAATACATGCTTAGCAATAAAGACAAGCTTAGACACTGTGTAGAGGTGATTTTACTCTATGCCCCTCACATTTCTGCATGGGCATAGCTATTTTGCTTGATATTGACCTATTACATTTTCTGCTGTTGTCTGGATTCTGACCAGATGGTTTCAGGGAAAGAAGATTTGCACATGTTACAAATTACAGTTATGTCAGTTTCTAGTTTTTAAGTTGCTTTATATTGTATTTCCTTCATTAAGAGAATAAAACCAGCATAGCATTATTGTGCTTCAGATTGGAATATCTAACAAAAACATTAATTGCACATCTGCAAAATATTCTGTCTCCTGATTTTTTGCTTCTGATAAACAATTATCATCAGCTACAAATCCCACTTGATTGTTGAATTGGATTTAGGTAATTCTTCCAGACTACAGGACAGCTGGTATATACACTTAGTTTGAACACCTGTCATGGGGAAAGCAGTCTTAACTAGGGGATTTTTTACTTAATTTAATTAATTGACTGTTAACACCAACTTCATTACTGATTCAGTTACTGGGGAAAAAAAAAATCATAGTATCATAGAACAGTTTGGGTTGGAAGGGGCCTTTAAGGGTCATCTAGTCCAACCACCTTGCAGTGAGCAGGGACATCTGAAACAAAGGTTGCTCAGAGTCCCCTCCAACCTGACCTTGGATGTCTCCAGAAATGAGACATCTACCACCCCTCTGGGCAACCTGTTCGTTTTTCACCACCCTCACTGTGAGAAATGTCTTCCTTATATCTAGGCTAAATCTACCCCTTTTTAGCTTAAAACCATTACTCATTGTCCTGTTGCAACAGGCCTTGCTAAAAAGACGGTCCCCATCAGGCCACAATAAGGTCTCCCCAGAGCCTTCTCTTCTCCATGCTGAAGGGTTTAATTGAGGGTGAGAGCACTAAAACAGGCTGCCCAAAGATGTTGTGGAGTCCCCTTCTCTGGAGAGTTTTAGAATTTGCCTGCATTCATATGCAAACTGCTCTAGGCAGACCTGCTTTAGCAGGGCAGATTGACTAGATTATCTTCAGGGGTCCTTTCCAACCCCGACCCTTCTATGATTCTATGATTCTGTGAACAACCCCAAATTCTCTCAGCCCTTCTTCATAGGAGAGGTGTTCCAGACCCTGGATCATTTTTGTGGGCCTCCTCTGGACCCATTCCAACAGATTCATGTCCTTCATATGCTAGATGCAGTATTCCAGCTGGAATCTTAACAGAGTGGAGTAGAGGGACACACACCTGCTGGTCACATTTCTGTTGATTCAGCCCAGGATATAGTTGACCTTCTGAGCTGTGAGGACACACTGATGGCTCATGTCCAGCTTTTCATCCAACAGCACCCCCTCCTCCTGATCCACACCATCCTTCTCCCTTTGGAGAGGCAATGGGCAGGACAGGAGGAGGTTATGTGCCTAGCAGTTTCTCTCTGTTTCTCCTGTGTGCTTTTAACTGGGTTTCCTATGCTCCATTGTGGATCTCCTATGGATTGCAGTCCTTCACCTGGTGTCCATTGCCCATGGGCTGCAGTCCCTCAAGGGTGTCCCTGTCCTGGTGTGTGTCCTCCATGGCCACAGATGCATATCCTTCCTGGTGTGTCCAGTGCACACATACAGCATGGCTAATAAATGGGATGCACTAGACTCACAACACGTGTGCGAGCCAATTCTACACCACTAATGCCATGGCTACAATCTTAGTCTCACAATGCAAGTAAGAATAATTATCTCTGTGTGTATACCTCAGAACACAACAACCACTAAAGCAAAAGCTGATGTGTCCATCTGGGTCATTTTAGGGTTGTGAATCCTAGCAGAGTGAATAAGCATGTACAACTATTCTTGTTTAAAGCTTTCTATCAGGTGTTTCATTAAATGGGGAGTTTGCTGAAGCTGCAGAAGAATGCAGAGCCATGACTCTCTCTCCATCTGCAGGACCTCAACGTCTTTCTCTGGTCCCCTGGGGACTGTGGTCCTGCAAGGGGGCTGCTCTTCACAGTGACAGGCACTTTGCACTTCCATCTGAACTAAGGCAGCCTGAGGGAGAAAATGATCAGAAACCTAATCTAATTAAGCCTGGAAAAACAGTTTGAATATTGATTTGTGGCCCCTTGACCTCTTTGAAGTTACATAATTGGCCCCTAGGAAGAAAAAAGCTGCACATTGAAGATGCAAATAAAGGTGTTAATTAGGTACTGACAGAAAACATTCAGTCTCCTCCTAGTTCTGCAAATTAATTTCCATGGCAAAGAGTATACAGGATAGTATCAGAGTTATTAAGCTAATTTTTAAAATGTACTTTGGATTGTGACATGGAAAACCGAAATATATTAAAAATATATATATAAATTGTAACCTGAGTTCCAGTCTTCTCATCTGGAATCTTTTTCAGAAACTCTTAATAGAGAAAATAACATTTTAAAGACATACTTAAAAAGTAATTCCAGATTTATTATGTACATTAAGGTAGAAGAAAAATCAAGTTGTTGCTATTACTGAATATGATTTAATATTAACAACAAAATAACAAGGGTTATATTGATCAATTACTGTCCTACTGAAGTCTGTGCTGTATTAGATAATGCACAAACTTTATATAGTAGTGGCTAGAAGAATTGATTCCATAATAATAGAAGTTGGATATATCATCTTCCTTACAAACAAAAAGGTTATCATCTCTTACAAGTGTCAGTAGATGTACTGCTTCCAGGGCCAGGCCTCAGTGACATCACCAAGCTATCTCTCCTCAGCAGTCAGAACCACCTTGACTCCATTACGCTGAAAATTGTACAAAACATTCTGCATTCTTAAGAGTATACATTTTACAAGTAATTTGTGACCTTTGGCTTCATGAGCTTTGATAGGCGCAGTGTAGAAAAAGAATGGACATGGGAGCTGTCCCACAGGAACCTCTCATCCCTGGGCTTGGCTGCAGCACAGGAGCAGCTCAGAGCTGCACAGCCAAGGATGCCCCATCCCACTGTGGCCCTGAGGAGATGCTCCCAGACATTCGGTAGAGACATCATGGACAAAGCTGATCCCTGGCCTGTGGGAGCGGCTCAGCTGAGGTCCCATCAGGACCCTAGCTTGGGCACTAAATCACAGCCAGCCCTGGGCCTGCTGCGGGTCTCAGTGAGCCAGACCTTGGCCACAACTTGCAGGCAGGTGGCCTGACCTGGCTTCAGCCCAGCTTTGTCCTGGAGCCCTCAACTATTCTCAGCCTGTGTCTGACCCTGGCTTTCCTCATGAGGCCTGTGGAACCATGTCCTGGACCAGACTTGGCCTGTCGTCGTACCCAGGGAGGTGCCAGATAGGTGGGTCTGGGATGTGCCCTTCACTGCTGACCCCAGCAGCCCTCATGGCCCTGGGTCCACAGCAAACCACTAACCCTCACTGCACCCTGACACTGAGTCCCTAGAAAGCTTTGCTTGAGATGGTATGTCTTTACTCCCTCACCTCCACTCCCACCTCACTCCGAAGACATTTCTTAATCTTCCACCATGTACCTAAGCTTGTACACATACAGCCAAGTTGAGTTGCCCAAGTCAATCTTATTTACTGAAGCACTAATTACATAGAAACATAGAAATGTCTGGGTTGGAAGGGACCTCTAGAGGTCATCTAGTCAACCCCCCCTGCTGAAAGCATCATCAGGTTGCTCAGAGCCTCATCAAATCTCACCTTGAATGTCTCCAGGGATGGGGCCTCAGCCACCTCTCTGGGCAACTTGTTCCAGTGCTCCAACACTCTTCTGGTCAAGAACTTCCTCCTTATTTCTATTCTAAATCCACTCCTTTCTAATTTAAAACCATTTCCCCTCATCCTTTCACTCCAGGCTTTTGTAAAACGGCCTTCTCCAGGCTTTTTATAAGCGCCCTTCTGGCACTGGAAGGTCTCTGTTAGGTCCCCCCGGAGCCTTCCCTTCTCCAGGCTGAACAATCCCAGCTCCCTCAGCCTGTCCTCAGAGGAGAGGTGT